>BGPR01021421.1:0-26521 GCA_013235015.1 Araneus ventricosus
GTTGCTGCAAAGAAAGAAATATAATAAAGAAGAGTTTAAAGATTTAACATTTGTGTGCAGAGGAGGGGGGGGGGATTTAAATGAAAGTAAAAAAAAAAGAAAGGAAAAAGAAATGGAAATTTGCCGAAATTCCCGGCTTTTTTTTATAACATTCATGGGTGGTGAACGCACTGAAAGAAAAAAGTAATATCGCGCTTAAGTTAACTAAAAAAGAATAAAATTCTTATTTGGAAAACAAGAAAAACATTTGAACTCAGAATACATTAAAAAGAAGAAAAAAAGCAGAAATTCTTGGATCTGCAGAAAAATGTGATTTCCCCACTAATAAGTGGAATTCCACTAATCTTTAGTTAGCATTTTAGCGGAACTCTCTGAATTATAAATTTGTGTTTTAGCAGAATTCCGCAAATCTCATATTATTTATCTATGATAAGAAATTAGGCCAAAATCTCTGAATTAAAGATCGACCCCTTCCCAACTTTGCTAATCTAATTTTTTCCTTTTTTTTTTTTTTTTTCCGGCATAAGCTTCAAAATCACGCTGAGCTGAGAATAACGATTAAGATCTGATACCTCAAATATATTTTCTTCAAGTTTTTCACACTGACCTAATTAAACATGTCACGCCAACTGCAGATTCAGACACTTATCTCCGCAACGGGAGGCATAGGAATGTGGAATAAAAAATAAACGAAATATATCAACGGTTGATTAGTCAGTGGTCTCAATCAATATTTTTGAAAATGAAAATAATAAATAAATATTTGTGCTATTATTTGTAAAGTGGCAGATCGAAAATTAATAAGCAAGAATAGTATCATGAAAAGTAATTACTTTTGTATTTAAATAGTACTTTGAGAACAGAAATTTCCCCCTTTGCAGTCAATTGTATAATATAGATAATTTTATAGATTTGAAAATTATTATAACATAAATAATATTAAGAATTACGAAGGTCTTTCATGAAAACGTGACAGTTTTTTTTTTTTTTTAAGTTTGCAATTCTTTTATAGTATTTTCTCATTTTGTATACAAATAGGGAAAAAACATTTGTGGCACAAACACATTTTGTGGCCTCAATTAAATTGGGCTGTAAAATCAAAAGCATAATTTCTTAAAAAATTCCATACAAAAAATTGAACAAAAAGGTATAAAAAATTGACGGAAAAAAATTCAAATAATTGATTTGCTGCTGAATGATCAAATTTTAATGAAAAATTAATACAAATTCAAATAATTAATTTGCTGCCGAATGATCAAATTTTAATGAAAAATTAATACTAATATAAGATTTTTAATTATATAGAACTTTCAGGAGACTGAAGACCGTTTTCTAATATTTTATATATCGAGGCAACTTTAAGATTTATTAAAATAGGAAAGAAGATAAAATAATTTCAACTTACGGATCATATGAGACTTGAGTGCTGACTCTCCCATGGTTGAAAGGTCCAATTTCTTCAGACAAATTCTGCAATTAGCTTTATGAGGATCTTCATCTGTTGCAATCCAGTCTTTATAATCAAGCCACAGTTTATTAAAAATGCATTTTCCGTGCATTTTTAATGCAAAAAATTACCGATTGCGCCCTAAATGAAAACAGTCTCTGTAATCACTTTGAATCTACGTTGGCTGCACCATTTTCAATATCTGTCACATTCGTATGGAACCATGGACCAAAAAAGGCCATCTGTAGCTCCTCCCTTATTTCTCAAAGTGTATGCAACACAATTTCCACCTGCGATGGATATGGATTCATAGAATGCGAGCCATGTTATCCCTCCCATTCCGCGCGAGCCACATCGACCGAGATTAGAGCCGCGGAGAAGGAGAAATTAGAAAAACGATAATCGGTGAAACTTTAAATTTTTTAATGACAGAGTAAAAAGTAAGGACTTTCAAGGACTTTTTAAAAATGGGGCATAAAAATAAGGATTTGTAAGGACTTTTAAATACTAAATGTAAAAGTAAGGACCCCCCCCCAAAAAAAAACTTTTCCGCTTCAGTTCTTTGTAAATATATCAAGAAACATTTCTTAAAAATATATTTCTCAAGTACATTCATTCACAGAAACATTATTATATCACATTTCACCCCTTGTTTATCGAATATTTTGATTTTCATTCCTTCACTAGTTTTTAAAGATTATATTCCCACATATTCCATTCTAAGTATATTAATCATTGATTTTATAATATTAATATCTGATTCAAAACTTTTATAAAGGTCTAGCAACTTTTTTGTATTTGGAAAACCATTTTAATAACAAATATAATATTTAAAAAAGATTTCAAAGTCCCTGTATAACCATATACCTTTGCATAAAAGTAATGTTAATCAACAGCACTGCTAATATTCGTATGTAACAAAGCAATTCAATATTAGCAAAAACAAATAGAATGGATATATCACAAATATAGTTTGTTTCAATATTCCGACATTAGCAATTTAGCCGACTTTACACTGGAAAGGGGTGTCAGGCAATGAGTAAGATGAGCGCATTTCCGGTGTTCTTTGTTAGACCACGCTAATTAAAATGTAAACATCTCTCCCTCCATTCTTCACTTTCCTCCTATTTTGGTGAAAATAACTCCGACTGGTAAATGCATAAAAGTGAGGAGGGTTTCAGAATCCAAGAACATACAATACAAACTCAAAAAATTAACTCAGTAGAGTTACATTTGCAGCCGAGTTTGCAAAACATCTGTTGTCACATTTTTTTCTTCTAAATTTGTAGGCTATTCTCTATAATGTAAAAACTTTAAAATATATTAGAATAATCACCTTCATCTCGCTTCGGTTTGGAGGAACTACTTTGTGATCATCAACCTTTATTTCTCCAGGTGGCATTTTATTTATGCACTGCTCGATGATTCTCATGCTCTGCCTCATTTCTTCTACACGACAAAGATAACTACAGGAAATGCAAGAAAACATTTTGTACTGTGAAAAACTCATATATTATACGACATTTTAACAATTTTAAAAGAAACCTAAGAAATATTAGCATGATAGATTGCATAATCAATGTACTATTTTTTAAGTTTTGTGAAAAATCTGGGATTTGATGAAACTTATTACACATCATAGAAAATTGAAAATTTTTAATGTTCAGGAGTAGGTTAATAAAGTTTAATTCAGATTTTATTTATTTATCTTTTCCATTTCTTAAAGCCATGTATATATGCATGAAAAATGCAATGAATTTTACAAATTGTTACACGCTCTATATTTTTTTCTTTCTAAACAACTTATAAATACCAATATTGATTGCTACTTGTAATTTATTTCATATTTCATAAAATGCAAGCATTTATAACAAATATTTAAAAGTAAATTATTCATTGTTAAAATGTATAAAATCACAATGTTATGTTTATGCATGTCCCTCCCCTCTGAAAAAAAAATCATTTGCGTTTTCAAATATAAAAAAGTATTACAGCTAACAAATAAGACAGTTAATGCTAAAAATTTAAAAATAAATCAATGTATTAACGCTAAGAAAGCAAAAATGTATTTTGTAATAATCTTTAAAATTATTATTGCTACTATCTTATTTATAAGTTAAAAATATTTCGCTATTTAGTAGATAGTAGCATTTAGTAAATTTTTACGGAATATTTAATGCATGAAAATCAGTATATTGGATCAATGAGTGATTTTTGTTTCGATACTAACTTCAACAGCTTTCTTTTCTTTCAGAAATTTAGAAACATTTTACTGCAATAAATATTGGGGTTATGTGTTAATAATTATTAAAATGCAATTTTGAACCTGTTTTCTTTTTCAAAATGTCATTTCTATAATATAAATTAATGTCAAATTCTCTTTACAGTGTTTCAATGATCATAATGCATAAAACAGGAGTATTAAGAAGACAAGACTAATATATAAAAATATGGAAAACAAAATAATGCATGCTTCAAATCATTTAAATAATTTCTAAATATAATTCATTATTGATTATTTTTAGATTAAAATAATGCTTACATTAGGTTAAAATATACTTGGATAATTACTTACCGATCATAACAGTCACCTTTAATTCCAATTGGTGCATCAAATTCATAATTTTCATAACCATCATATGGTTGTGTTTTCCTAAGATCCCATTTGATGCCTGAGCCCCTCAGCATCACACCGCTAAAAGTGACCAATGACATTAGGTTAAACCACATCAAATAAAAAAGACAAATTACAGGGTGGCGACAGAATCGGGGATATTAGGGAAAAGTCAGGGAATGTTAATGATCTGGAAAAGTCAAGGAAATTCGTAAAAATATCTAAAAATCAGGGAAAATTAATAGTTACTTGAGTTATTATCAGTACTTTTCTGTTAGCCAGGCGCAAGTGAAAAATCGCCAAATAATGTAAAATTCCGCCAAATTTCTTACAACCATTCTCTTAGCGACTTGGCTCGCGTTTGGTTCACAAATGGCGACATTTGCGCCCAGCTAACGGAAAATTGCTTCGCTCTTGGCAACTTGGTTCGCGTTTGGTTCACTTGGCGACATTTGCGCCCAGCTAACGGAAAAGTACCTTATTATCTATAAATTAATATCTTATGTCTAGCGTTATTTGTAATAATAAATGGAATTTTTAAAAAAACTTATATTCATTTATAAAAGTATAAGTTTTTGATTAGGGCAATTAATTTCTAATGATTTGTTAAAGAATAAAGATTTGAAGTAATATTTTGGCAGTTTCTCTTGTTTAAATCTTTGCTAGAATATATATTATTAGGAACATATAATTATACTATTTTTATAATTATGCTGCAACATGTTATTCTGGTACTCATGAAAAGAGCAGTAATTAGTTATTGAACTGTTTTAAAGTTTTGAGCAAAGATCATAATAACCTTTACTGTTAATATAAAACTTGTGTTGCATAGAGTAGTTTTAATGTTTCTTAGAATCCTTATGCAGTTTTAGAAGCAAAGTATTTTGTTAAAATTTCCAGTATCTTTTACACATAAGAAATGTAACATACTGTTTTAATAGATTTTTTTAGGATGCTCATTCCATTTGTTTAAAATTAAATTTCATAAAAATATTTTTTCATATTAAATAACTGGTAAAAGTGTTTTTAATAATGTATATAAAGGGAAAAGTCAGGGAACTTTTTTCATAGTTTCTGTAGCCACCCTGAATTATTATATTTTGCAGAATGACTTATTTGTTCAAATTTTTAAGTGAAAACTGTTACTTCAAATTTACTAATAAAATTCACATCAATTAAATCTACTTCAGATGTTGACTTTTATTTATTAATTGTTTAAAAAAATTCTAATATGAGCTATTAATCAATGAATGAAAGTTAAAATTTCTGAATAAAAATTAAACTGGCAATTAACTTATTTTGGCTAAATTAATCCCGGTATATTATTCACTGGGCATTAATTCTACAAAAATACCTAAAACCATAATTCAAAGCATCTTCAGAAGAAACAATGCCAATGTCGATGGTTCTTGCTCTCCAGATACGATTGGCTGTTAGTAAATCTTCCATTTCATCAATTCTCTGACCAAATTTCTCCAACCACTCAAATATATCTCCAAGCAGTCCAATAGGAAGATCCTGATTCACACCACCAGGGCGGATGTAAGCAGCATGCATTCGAGCTCCAGATACTCGCTCATAGAATTCCATTAACTGTTTAAATGAAATGGTGTTCAGTTCGCATCAGCTAAAATTCATTTTAAAGAGAAAATACATTAAAAAAAAATTTTAAATATATGTCATACTTTTTCTCTTTCTTCAAACAACCAAAAGAAAGGAGTTAAAGCACCAACATCAAGAGCATGAGTTCCAATTGCCATAATATGATTTAGTATTCTAGTAATCTCAGCAAATAAAACTGCAACGAAAAAAGAGAAATAAATGATCAAATTATGAAATTTTTTATACATAATAGTGGGGGATTATAACTCATTTGGATGCTATATTATTTTAGAAGCATAAAAATGTAATTTTCATCAATTTGAAACAATATATATGCTAATATGCAGTTTAATATGCAACTTCATTTTATTTGAATTTTAACATCTAGTATTGTTTTAGGATTTTGATGTATTGCAAAGAAAACGTACAGAATTTTACTGTGAATACAAAAATTTACGTTTTTTGGAAGCATACATATTTGTAAGTTAATTTTAAAAAATGATCATGCCTTAACCATTAACAGCCAAATTAATTTAAAACATAGATTTTAATAAATTTCTATTAAATTATGTTTAAAACACTAATACTAAATTAACTGTGAAGTAAAATTAAAATCGGAGAGGGGAAAAATTCTTTTGTCTTTCTTTTTTTAAATTTATTTTTAAAAAAATAAATTAAAAAATCAGCAAAAAATACATTTTTTTACATAAATATTACAGATTTTTGAAATACAGTAAAATATAAAAATATCTTTCTAATTCCTTGCATTACCTCAAAAATAAATCAAAGGAAAAATAAAAAAAAATTCAAAATGATGACACTTTGACTTCAAAATCTGACTAATTGGTGGTATATACCTGCTGAAAACTGTTTAGGAGTTTGATAATACCTATTGACTTTATAGACAAAGCAGAAAAGAAACAATGGAATGCATTTGGTTCAACCAAGGAAGTGAAATGTAACTGCCCTATAAATAGGACTCTGCATATTCACGGGTTAAACTGAATGCTAAATAGTATCCTTTATGCATGATATATTCCAATTATTTTTTTAATGCAATATCCTAAATGGCATATTTATACAGAGCAGTGTAAAAATGCACATAAAAGAAAATAAAGCTTTTTCAGAAAAGTTCCAAGACAGCCACATCAATCGAGAATATGATTTTAATCATACAAACAACTTGATAAATTATACTTAAATCTTTTTCTAGATTCCCTCCCAGTCTACATTATTCTGAGATAAAAAGATATTTAGATTAGATTTGCTATGACAATGCTTTACCACATACAGCTAATGCTAGTAGGATGTCCTCAATCATGCCCCCTTCCCAAACACAGACCTTTTATCTTGTAATTTCAGAGGGTTGGGTGAACTGAAAAATGCTTTGAGAGCTATAACTTCAACTCAGATATTAATGCAAAAGAGTTGATTCAGAAATTGCTCCTAAAATCAACACAGGAATTTTATGAAAATACAATTATCCACTTGGTATCCAGCAGAGACAAATGTCTCAACAATTATAGTAAATCTTTTTTAATCACAACATATACTCTCTATTCCAGATCCACTTGCTCATTAATCACCAAGCCCCCCTTTTATATATGCATCTGTATAAACTATTCTAAATTTGATACAAAAGTACTCACAGGAAATCTGTAAAAATGAGTTAAAATGTGAAATATATTAAGACACCAAACACAAGAAAACAATAATTCACCGAATGCAAAAAAAAAATAGTATGATGTTCTGATCATAAATAACAAATGTCACACCCCATCCCACTACCAAGAAACTGTAATATTATAATACACTTCAAATTTATAAGAGTACGCTTTTTAAAGGAAGTATTTGACAAAAAATTACCTCTGATGCACTGTGCACGAGGAGGAGCTTTAATATTTAAAAGTTTTTCAACAGCTAAAGAATAACACTGTTCATTAACCATCATGGATACATAGTCCAGTCGATCAAAATAAGGTAAGGCTTGCATGTAGGTTTTATATTCTATTAATTTTTCAGTTCCTCTATGCAAAAGTCCAATGTGAGGGTCACTTCTTACAACAGTCTTAAAAAGAAATATGAGACAAATGAGAAAAATATATACACAAAATTGAAATACTTTTTTTTTATATAAAACTAAACATAAACCAAATCATATCTCAAAATCTAATCTTACTATAAATAAAAGTCATTGTGGTCATCTGCTCCTAATCCACTGGGACTATTTCAACCAAATTTTACACACTTATTATTTAAGACAAGAGGAAGATACCTGTCAACTCTTCAAAATGCAAAAGTTAATTAAACAGTCAGTTAATTCAAAATTAACCGAAACCGTTTTACTGCTTTAACTCCGGAGCAAATTATCCCACAAACATTTTTTTTTTTATATATATAATCTTAAAAGTTCAAAATTTGACCTTTTCAATGATACCAATTTTCTATCTGTGAAATGTTTCCTTCAATTTTTATTAATTTTAAAAATATGTAATTACATGCAGACAATTTTTAAATAAAGCAAATTTATATATACTCTGTTGCTAGACAATGGCTAGACTTGGAACTAATTTACCTTTATCTTCCGATATTTTTTGTTTATTTTTATAAATATTTTATATAAGAAGAGAAAAGATCACTGTCAACTTTTAAAAGCCCAAAAGTTAATTAAAATTTCAGTTAACTGGTAAATTAAGCAAGATTTTGGTGTTTTATGTGATCTTTTTCGACAATATATATTAACTCAAAAAAATATTTTTACACCATATTAAAGTTAAATAAATTAGATTTTCATGACACAAGTTTCATTTCCATTCAATGCTTTGCCCTAATCTTAATAATTTTTCAAAAATTAAATTGTGAATAAAATTCATAATTTGTAATACTTTTTTTTTTTGTATTGGTGAAAAACAAGAAGATATAAAACAGGGTTCCCACTCTACTTTTCAAACTAAAAATAAGCACCTTCTAAGACTTTATAAGGACTTAAATAAAATATTATAAAAACTGTATTTCACAATTTAATACATGACTTTCAACCAAATGACATGCTTTTACAGTTTATTTAAACTCATAAGAACAATACTATTTAAACAGTTCAATATTTAAGTCTATTTTTAAAAAATACACAAAAAATAATGCCATATAAAAAAAAATCCCTTCAAAATAAGCCCAGACCCATTTTTAAAAATATCAGCAGTTAAAATATGGGCATGTATATGCATGCAAGTTAGTAATATGTAAACTATAAAATAGGCACAGCAGGGAAAAAAGAAAAAAAAAATTTCCACTATCTTCAAAGTTCAAAAAGATGCTCATATATACAGTAAAAAATCTTGACTTATATACTTACAACTTATTAACATTATAACAATTTTTTTTTCAAATATTTCATACTTTAAACCAATAAATTATTAAGAATTTTCATTTCTATTTAAAATGTTCCTAGATTTTCTTTTCAGCTTTTAATGTTTAGAGCTTAGGCAGGCTTTAAACTTAAGAATACTGTAAAGTACAAAGTCACAAACACACACATAAAAAAAAGAAAGACAGACAGTATCAATATTTACAGAAAATCTAATTTTTTCACAGGCGTGTTTTCGGTCCTATTATTATTATCTGGAAATTGTAAAAAAGAAAAAAAAATTACAGGGTACAATTAAAATTTTAATGAATGAACTAATGTAACTCTATAACAAATGAAATACATTAAAATCAACTTAAATCATTAAAAGGCTTTAATTTTCAGAAATTAAGTAAATGAAGAATATTTTTAAAATCTTGATACAGTCATTTCTGTTCTTCAGTTGATTTATTTTTCTTTTTGAAAATCTGTCTAATTCCTTAATTTCAGATGTTTTTTTTCTTTAATAACTCTTTGCAGTGCATTTGCTTTTATAAAAAGGGAAATATTTTTGGAAGATTCTACCTTATTAGACAGTTCTTTGGCTGAATTTTCCATTGCTGTGATATCAGCTTGAAGGAAAGCCATTTTAGATTTTAAATAGTTAAGCTCGTCTACTTTTTTTCCCCTACTGTTTTCTGAATTTTTCGTTGTTCTTCCAAAAGAAGAATATATTTCTGCCTCGAAGAAGAGACAAACCTTCTCATCTCTTTTGTAATAATTGTAGAGTGAATATCATTAGAATTTTTCACATTCTCAAAAATGAAGACTCTGAACAATATAAGAATCTTCTTTTAAGTTTTCTGCCTCTAATGATTTATTTACACTGAACCCTCATTCTACTGTAGTTTGTAAATGTGATAAAATCATAAGAATTTTCATTACTCTCCATAACTTTTCATTTGCTGCATCTTGAAGTAAAAAATCATTTAAAAAGCTGTTTAATCTGTCAGATGGATCAAAGTTTTTGAATGATGCCGAGTACTTGTAGACAGTAATAGTAATAACATTCTTTAAACTGAAGCATTAAGGCATCACAGTCTTCTGTAACAATTTGTTTTTCGACAAAAATGTAATAAAATTAGTTTCATTGAACTTTTGCAATTATCTTGCTCAGAGGCCATTTTTCTTGGATATATATGCATGGAGCATTCCGTACAAGGGAATAACTAATTGGTGATTTAGCCAAAAGGGTTTGAAGTTTAATTTTGTGATAAATCCTGTACAGTCATGTCATAAATTCATAACTTCTTTGTCAGAAATTGATTTCTGTTTTATCTCTTTTTTGATTAATTTGTCACCTACAAATCCAACATTGACCTTCTTGAGAGAAGTATAATATTTTGCCTCTGTGAAGTCAAACTGGCATAGTGAGATAGAGCCGTGCGGTAGAGATATTCTTTATGGCTTCAGATTTTAAAATATTGAAATAGTCTATCCATTGATTAACTAATTTCAACATATCAGTGGCTTATCACTTTGGTAAATTTCTAGAAATGGCAAGAGTAATTTTGTTACAGCCAAAAAAAAATTTAGCTTGATGAGCATCAACTCATCTTTCACAGCTCCTGCTGTAGTATGGAAGCTTTTGTTATTTACTTTAGGTAAGTTATTATTTTCAACATTATGAACATATTTTTTAATATCAGGTCAAATTTCTATCAGATGTTCCAAAACTGGTACATTTTCCAGCCATCTATAGCCACAAAACCTTAGGGGAGTATTTTTTTTTTTTTTAACTCTGAGACTTTTTCAAAATCTCCCTCCTAGCTGCTGAATCTTTGAACAACCAGTACAAAGATGACAGAAGGCCATTCATATTTCAGTCAGTACTATATGCTTCATGTTTAAATCAATTATTCATAATATGCAGCCCACAACTACCGATACATATTATGCCCCTACTAAATTCTTTTTTCATCTCATCTGGAAGATGATCATAAAATTTCCAGTTAAGATTGGCCCGTCCATCGATACATGCAAAAGTTTTGATAAATCTAACTTATAGACAGACTTTAGGAATGCTGATAATATGTCACCGTACCTAGAATGGCCTATGAAGGCAGATGTGAAATATTTTGTTTAGTATATTTAATAAATAGTTTTATCGCCGATCTGGCACTAAAAAGAAATAAGATGATCAGGAAAATAAAATTTCACAGTTTGAAGAAAGAAATTTTGTTTAAAAAGGAAAATAAGCACTTTCTAAGGACTACTGCCCAAAAATAAGCACTTCTAAAGGCTTTTAGAAATGGAAGGCTAAAATAAGCACTTTCTAACACCCATGGGAACCCTGTAAGAAGAACTTTTGCTAGACCACATCAGCAGAATTCTGGAAGAAAACTAAAAGAAAAGTTGAAAAGCAGACAATACATAATTTATACATATTCTTATTTATTTTATTATTCATATTTATTTTAATGCTCTTTTATTAATGAAAAATTTACTATCTAATTGATTGTTTCAAAACATCGTTAAAATATTTTTATACTGCAAGATTTATGAACAAAATTTGAAATACTTATGCAACAAATATTAATGACTTATGGACAAAATTAGCTATTGGAGATTTTTTGATATCCTCATTTTAATTAAAAAACGTTTCAGATGATAAAGGAATTTTGGGTATTATAATTTTCTATACAAAAGCAGTTTTTACATCAAAAATATCAGACACGAAAGTATTTTAATCCCAAGCAATGCCGGGCATAACAGCTAGTTCTATTTAAAACCACACAAAGAAACACATACCTCACCATCAAGTTCCAATAACAAACGTAGCACACCATGAGCAGCAGGATGTTGTGGCCCAAAGTTTAAAATCATGTTTTGTATTTTTTTCTCTACTGGTGGGGTGTATTCTAATGCAAGAAAGAAAAACTACCATAAGCAAGTTAAATATGACACATTTGCTACTAATAACAACAGTAATTTCATCTTGATTTCTTTTTAATGTTATGCACTATTTTATTCATTAATGTTAATTTCAAAGACCAAGCAATTTTTTGTATTAACATAAATAGAAAGTTTCAATACTTGGAAATTTATTTACAAAGAACAGGTTTTGGAATTTTATGTGAAAACAAGTATGCTAAATTTATATATTTTTTCTTTTATGTAAATTTTTTCTTATTGCTGAATTAAATGGGCTTCTTTAAATGTGAATGTATAAGTGATTCAAGTATTTAAGGAAACTAGTTTCCACTTATACTAACACTAAGGGTATAGTTTCATTTACTTTAATATTAGTACTAATGGCAGCTAAATCTAACATTAAAAAAAAAAAAAAAGACTTGTTCACTGTTTGTTATTCAAAAGAATTTTCAAATGCTGTCCACAATATAATTCAAACTACCATTTTTAATTTAAGCATGTTGTGCACGTTCAATGGTGGTTCAGTGGTGTATTTCTTCAATTATTACGCAACTTTAGGTAACAATAACAACTTTAATAAACAACAAATAACAACAGTTTAATTTCCAACCGAGATTGAATCTCGGTTCTTACCAGTATTATTAGGGCTGGCGACTCCCTTCCATCCAGAACGTATTCTGCCACAATTTCCTTAACACCCCCGAGTTCACAAGTGGAGTTTCAGAGGCCATCTGGGTTTTTATTACCAGGGTCATTTTTTTCCCTCTTACCCGTAAACAAACTCCCTTTTACTTTCTTGGGCTGCTTAGCAGCGCCCTCTATTTCACGCTTTTCAACACTCCCCACCTGTCAACTCTTGAGTTCACACAAACAAAATACACAATATTATTCAAAATTATACTCTTACACTGCCTGTAATAACAATCAGTATTACCAATTGAAGCACAAAAATTTTAAACACTCATTAAAGAACGTTTAAATAGCATTAAAATGTTAATTCCACTCAAAGTTAAATAACTAAAATGAAGCACATGAATTCAATTACTAAATATAATGCAAAAATATTATACAAAAATCCAAAAGCATATAAATAAACAACTTCAAAAAATCACACAAATAAATCCAAACATAAAAAGAATACTGAATAAATGATAAACATGTTACTCAAGAGGAACTTAAACTAGCACAAATATTCAATTCTTATTCATTATTATTAACTTCAAGATTATACAATAACTGCACTGGTCTCCTTAAGTTACCGTTTGCAGTTTTAATCAGACAGGAACGGATCTTACCATCTCTCCCAGGATGAGTTTCTATAATCTTACCCATTGTCCACATATACCTGGGGTAACGATCGTCATGTACAAGTACAACATCATTAACTTTAAATTTACCAGACACATTTGTTGGTGGACATATATTCATAGATCTTAGAGAAAGCAAGTAATGCTTTCTCCAACGATACCAAAAGTGGTTCAACAAATTTTGCTGATGTTTATGCCTCTTAATTAAAGAATTCCTAGACCCAATTAGTTCTTCTCTGGACACTCTTGTGACTGGAAGAGAAAGCAAACATTTACCAATTAAGAAGTGTGCAGGAGTTAGTGGTGAGGGCTCTGAAGGATCATCATAGATATATGTTATGGGTCTTGAATTGATCATGGCCTCTATTTCAATAAAAAGAGTTTCTAACTCACTCAAGGAGAGACTAGGACAACAATTTTCCTAAGAGATGTTTTGATAGTTCTGAAATGCCTCTCCCAGAACCCTCCCCACCATGCTCCTTTTTCAACAATATATTTCCACTTTATACCATGGGAGGAAATCAGATTTTGCACATTTGGATGTCGTATATATTTCCAGAGTTTTCTCAATTTGACGTCCGCACACTTGAGTGTTTTTGCGTTATCCGAGTATATAGTCGAGCAAAGTCCACGACGAGAAATAAATCTGCGGAACGCAAGCATAAATTGTTCTGTATTCATAGAAGGAACAAGCTCTAAATGTAGAGCTCGAGTGGTAGCACACGTGAACAGAAGTAAGTAGTGTTTATCATTGCTACCTTTCGTGAAAAAGGCACCAGCATAGTCAAGTCCTGTCACGGAAAATGGTGGTGACATCAAAACACGATCAGGTGGTAAAGGGGCAGTTTCTTGTGTTCCGGGACGCACCTTGTATCTTTTGCACAAAGAGCACCTATTCAAGGTAGATTTTACACACTGCCGACCTTTTATTATCCAAAACTTTTCTCTAATTTGAGTTAAAGTAGCTTCAACTCCAGCATGAAGAAGCTTATTATGGGAGTCCAAAATCACAAGTTGGCTGAATTGATCCTTATTAAGGCAATAAGCATGGGTGTTTTTCACTGAACTCGAAATCAGAAAAATGCAGTCTTCCCTTCAGGCGTAAAAAACCCTGTTCATCCACGAAGGGGTTAAGTGAATAAATACTAGATGTCTTCTCCAGTAACTTTCCTTTAGACAGGTCTGATATTTCTTTCTCAAAATGCTTCCGCTGGATAATTTTTAACCAGTGGAGTTCTGCATTCAATATCTCATCAGAACTTAACTGTCCACTTAATTTTATCGAGTTCTGTTTGATGTTGTTGATAAATCGCATGACATAGGCAGTGATGCGATAAACTTTCAGGAGCCTACTGTAACGGGATAAATCTAGCAGAGTAGGAATTTCTGCATTTTTATCCGAAACTTGAAGAGTGTTGACTGGCTGTGATCTTTTCTCATTCAAAACGCTCTCTTCATCAATTTCTCTCTGCTGTTTCATCAGCCAATCACATTCAGATTGAGAAAGCCAACTAGGTCCATGTGACCAAAGGGAACTTTTCACAAGATTAACTGCGCTTTCACCCCGAGACAACAGATCAGCGGGATTTTCTTTGCCACTACAATGAAACCATTGCTCAGGATCAGTAAGAATCTGAATTTCAGAAACTCTATTTGCCACGAAGGGCTTCCAATTTCTACTGTTTCCCTTAATCCAATGGAGAGTTATTTGACTGTCACTCCAAAGGAATGTTTTTCTGCACAGTTCAGGGAACAAGCCAGTCAAATATTTTGCCAATTTGGCAGCTACTAAAGCCGCCATCAGTTCTAAACGAGGAAGAGTCAGCGGTTTAAACGGAGCCACTCGACCCTTAGCAGCAATGAAACTGGTACAATTATCTTTTTTGTCATGTAAATATCTAAAATATGCTACAGCACCATAGGCTTTAGGACTGGCATCTGCAAACACGTGAAGGCTGACTTCAGATTTCTCGCAACCTTTAAAGTATTTCCTGGGTAGTGACATTCTTTCAAGTTCATTCAATTCAGATCGCCAAAGTATCCATTCATTTTTAATTTCTGGAGGAAGGGCTTCGTCCCAATCCAGTCCCAAAGTCCAAATTTTTTGTAGCAAGATCTTCATTTTCATTATAAAGGGTTGTGATACTTCTATTGGGTCGTAAACACTTGTCACAGTTTGTAGGATTATTCTTTTTGTGGCTTCAGAAATGGTGTCTAAATTTTTATTTAAGAATGCACAGTTTAATTTAATTACATCTGTTTCAGAAATCCAAATCATGCCCAAAAATTTTGATTCCCTTGTCAATCCCACTTTATGGCCTTTCTCAATCCACAAGGAATTAAGTTCCTCAGACTTAGACCTTAATTTTCTTAAATCCATCCCCGCGTCTTTAAAGATGTTAACCACGTCTGTAGATAATCGACATGCATCTTCGATTGTATCAGAACCGTAATACAGGTCATCTACATATAGCGAGGAATTCAGCATTTCAAAACATTCCGGGTTTACACTCTTATACTTTTTAATATGGTATTTTATTGTCATAGCCAAAATCGCAGGACTGCAACAAAGTCCGAATGGAAGACGTTTAAACCGCAACGTTTTATATCCTTGTTCATTGTCTCCGAACCAAAGAAATTTCAAGTAATCCCGATCCTTTTCTGAAATCTCTATCATTAAAAATGCCTTGGCTATATCTCCGCTAAAAGCAATTTCAAACTTACGAAATTTCAAAATCATATCTAAAACAAGTGGAGATAAATTAGGTCCAACGTCAAGTATATCGTTTAAGGAATTTACACCCTTAGATCTAGAAGAGCTCGCGTCATAAACAATCCTACAACTGGTAGTTTCATTAGGTTTAATTATTTCCCTATGGGGCATGAAATATGACGATTCCGTTATTTCCTGTGAACATTCCTCAACTATATCCTCTTTTATTTGTTCTTCGATTACGTTTTTATATTGCTCAAAAATCTCCGGATTTCTGTTAAGTCTATTTCTGAGATTTTTAAATCGTCTCAATGCTACCTTGAAATTATTTTCTAATTGTCCCATTTCAGATTTCCATAGTAAACCTACAGAGTATCTATCACCCTCTAAACGTATTCCCCTCTCGACACACTCAATAATTTCCTTTTCCTCATTAGATATAGCCGAGTTCTCAGACAGGCACATAAAATCTAGATCCCACAACGACCTCAGTGAATCCTGCACACAAGAGAAGTTTACTATTGCGCTGTTCTGATAAACAAATTCTCCCTCCCCATACTGAAGACCTACTGGCATCCATCCGAAGATAGTTGACACTGCATATAGTTCCCTCCCCAGCTGCACATTGCTCCCTTTTACAATTTGCCAAAAGTAATCGACGCCTATTAGAATTCCTACTTCAGTTAGAGCACTGCAACTTTCAGCGGCCAGTAACCCTAGCTTTTTCATTTGTTTATTTGTAGAACTGGAAGGGGTTGTAAGGGGAGCTGCTGTTATAACGTCCGTTACAAGGCAGCAGACTTTTATTTTGTTTCCTTGTTTTTTATCCGAAATGAAGAATTCGACTACAGGATACGAGTGGGGAGATCCTTCGTTCATTCCGAACAAAAAAACAGAAAGTCTTTCTTCTCGGCCAATCTTTAAGTTCAGTTTTTTTGCCAAACTAACATGAATAAAACTCCGCGTGGCGCCACAATCAAGAATTAAATTAGTTACCTCCGTTTTATCTTTACAATAGGCTAATACTGAGCATGTTTGCAATAAAGTATTTTTCTTACAAGAAATGTAGTTACATGGAGTAACAGAAATCGTTTTTTCGTTAGGAGAGTTTTGTTTCTCATCTTCTGAAATTTCTTGCGCGTTTTCAGATGATTCACTTTTATTTTGACTTGAAACCGCTCGCGTTTTGTTTCGGTTATAGTTGTTGGTACATACTGACTCATGATGCGATTTCAGACCGCATTTCGGACAATTACTTTTATTCCTGCAATTTCTACCAACATGAAATTTCTGGAAACACACATAGCAGCGGTTGTCATTACGCAATCTACACAATTTTTCGCTAACACTTTTATCACAAGAAATGAATTTTGATATTTATCGCAAAAGATGCATGTACGACTATCAACAGCATTAAAACTAGCAGCCGTGGGTACATTTCTAGAAAATTTCTTATTATCAAATTTTGCATGTTCAAAGCGTGGAGGTAAGGTGACCTTTTTCTCTTGACACAGTAAATAGGTCGATTCACGACATTCAATTTCATTTTTTAGAAAATCTAATAAATCGGATACACATATTTCATCTTTTGATTTTTTCTTCCGATTAAATTCCAGAACAAATTCTTCCGGAATGGATTTTAACAACACAGGTATTAATAACTGACCAAATGAACCTTTTGTTACACCTTGTGCCTCCAAATTCCGAACAGCAATTTCGATTTCATCATATAATCTTAGCAATGCTTTAACATTGCTTGCACTCTTTACGGATTCTAAATTTAACAATTTATTCATAAATTGACTCACAATTATGTCCTTTTTACCAAATCTCTCTTTTAAAGTTTTTATACACTCATCGTAGTTTTTTTCATTTAATTCTAATGAAGCTACTACATTACTTGCTGCACCTATGAGTAATGTTTTGAGATACGCAAATTTTTTTACCTTATTAAGACTTTCATTTTTATCTATAGTACTTTCATAACTGTTCCAAAACTCCGTGATTTTTTTAGGATCGCCAGAATATTTTTCTAACACTAGTTTTGGCAGTTTTACTGAATTTTGAGGTTTCACCCTGCTTTCATCTAATTTTTTATTACTAGTTTTCTCCTTTCTTAACACTCGATTAATTCTTTTTATGAAGCGGGAGCACTTTTCTTGGTATTCCTCGAACGTAACAACATCCGCTTCCACGGACTCTGTATCAATCAATTTATGAATACCCTCGTCTAATTTTTTTAGATCTGTTTTCTTTTCTACTAATATTTCACATGATTCCTCTAAATCATCACTATCTTCCAAGTTTAAACTATCATCTATTTTATTTAATAATTTAGAGATTAAAGTTCTTAAAGTAGTTCGCTTCTTTTTTAATTTTTCCAAATCGTCTGCCATTCTTTACATAAATGTACCCAATACTGTTCTTTATTAAATCAAATACTTTAAAAATCAAACTAAGTTATTTCGAATTTCTTACCTTTCTGTCTTTTAAAGTTCGGGAATGGCCTGGATCCTCAATTACTCATTGGGATCCGTTTCCCGGCAATATGCACCATGTTGTGCATGTTCAATGGTGGTTCAGTGGTGTATTTCTTCAATTATTACGCAACTTTAGGTAACAATAACAACTTTAATAAACAACAAATAACAACAGTTTAATTTCCAACCGAGATTGAATCTCGGTTCTTGCCAGTATTATTAGGGCTGGCGACTCCCTTCCATCCAGAACGTATTCTGCCACAATTTCCTTAACACCCCCGAGTTCACAAGTGGAGTTTCAGAGGCCATCTGGGTTTTTATTACCAGGGTCATTTTTTCCCCTCTTACCCGTAAACAAACTCCCTTTTACTTTCTTGGGCTGCTTAGCAGCGCCCTCTATTTCACGCTTTTCAACAAGGGCTTTTGCCCACCCTGCAAGGCTTTTGTTTAATTACATATTTTAGTATCTAATGCCAATAGTCAATACTCGAAGCTATTGACATTTTGGATATTATTTTCCACCATCAGAAATTTTACAGATCTATGATGATGATGCAAAGCATTAAAGAAAAAAAAAAGTATTCTAATGCCGTATCCAATCATGATTAATTGTAGATATTAATCTAATTATATCTCTAAAAGCAATTTTTTAATGTTTTATTCTTGATTACTTTAACTTATAGTATTCTATTTAAGCACACTGAAAAACAAACTCAATATATATTGTAACAAAAAGAGGAACCTGACATGAGTCAAGTCATACATGTAAGTCAAGTGAAATCACTGTAATGATATTTGCGTTATGTGAATGGCTGTTGTGTTTTTCTTCCTCATATATAATTTTTTAACACAAACTATGTAAGATTTTAATTCCAATATTAATCTAATACTTTTAATGTGGTTTTATTTGTGCTGTATTCAGGCATTCAATAAAGATA
Organism: Araneus ventricosus; assembly: GCA_013235015.1. NCBI lineage: Eukaryota > Metazoa > Arthropoda > Arachnida > Araneae > Araneidae > Araneus > Araneus ventricosus. The sequence continues at coordinate 19,379 of BGPR01021421.1, forward strand.
TTAATGTTGAGTTCTGTTCACTCATGATTTCCACAATCAGGTGAATGAATCCACCAAGTACGATTTAACATGTTTGCTCAAAAATTATTCTACACAGAACCATTACACCCATAATATATATTACAAACAGGATAATTTTCTCATATCAAAAGTGTTTGCTTTTATTGAACATTGCAAACAGCTGTATACATATTTCTTTCTACAGCAACTTTAAAAAAGAATTTATTCTCATGATCGGGCTTAAATAATAGAAACAGAGCAAATTATCTAGCAAACTAAGTTTTTTTTTTCCTTTAAATAATCAAAACACAATATAATTTTGAATTCAAACATGATCAAAAATCAACATTACTTGATCACATAGATGTTTATAAAATTTTTAGAAATATTAATAAAAAATTAGAGCAACTTTACCTTTGTAACGTTTTGGACGCCATTTTGTTTCGGGTGGAAAATACTGAGGGTACATAACTGGTCCCTCAAATTGTTCAAAAAATTCTGCATCAGGATACCATGCTTTAGTTTTATTTCTGAAAAATTAAATGGCTATTTAGATCAATACTATAACTACTTTCTAACATATTATTAAGAGATGATTATAAAGTCCTGTTAAACATATTTTACACATAAAACATCAATATCTAATCACCTTTTTCATAGATTTAAAAGCAAATTTTGATTTTACAAAATTAAAACAAAAAAATCTATACTTATAAAAAGCAATGCTTGTTTGTGTGTGCGCGCGATGTCCAGACGAATCTATCGCACTTACAGCCATGACATTTTGTACACAGGTAGTCGTAATGGTGACTCAACGTACCTCGAAGCAGGAATCTTGAAATTTAATGTAGAAAATTTTTTATTTAATGTCGTGGGCCATTTTCGGCATGTTTACGGCTGTATCTTTCCTAATGATAGTTGAAAAACAATCAATGCACCATCGGATAGAACAAACAATTTTCATTCTAATGAAGTTTGAGAAATTTTTAAATAATAGTCAGTTTTGCCATCGAAATTTTTTTTTTGTTTTTAAATTGCTGCATCCGACGTTCTAATAACACTATTATTATTTTCAATTCTTTTCAGTCTACAACTGGAACGGTTCTGTCAGATTTAGAACAAGAACGGTTAAAATATCTTTCCCCTTTTTTTAAATTAATTTTTTCCTGGTCAGTTGAAAGATATTTTTCTCTAGCGAGCTTCCTCCCACGACACATTCTCTAGAACGTTTCTGACAATTTCATTGGCGGACGGTGCGGAGAGCAGATGATGTCATAACCTTCAATTGAATGACTTCGATTATTATTTTCGGCAGTATCTTAACGTATTTGTCTAGCATATTTTGCTGGCTGTATAATAATGATTTTCACGTTGCAATTTTTTAATACTGTTTTGAATTAATGTACTCTGTACTGTTTTTCTACAGTTAAAATGTCATGAACGCGAAAAAAATAAGCGGGAAAATCAATAATATCTATCTTTTGTTTTGATTTTGTTTTCAAACTTTTTCATATCATTATGGGCAGTTTTTCTTTCTTTTTTTAATTTTATTGAAGTCCTGATTCCACGGGCAATGCTGTGCGCGTACTGCTAGTATACATATGAAAAAAAAATATTCTTTTAAACAACTCCATAGAAAAGGAAATTATTTTTATGGAAATATCCCTTTTTGTTAAATCAACATACATTTTCTAAAACAGTGAGACCTCCATACTTCTATTTTTAAAAGAATTCATAAATTTTTCAGGAATTTTCATGCAGATATTAAACTTTTAGATGACAGAGTTTTTAATTAAAGAGAGAGATCGCAAAAAATGATGAAACAAATTTTTTTATAAATGATAAAATCTACACAGATTAAAACTTTGCAAAGGAAGAAATCTGTGGTGCAGTCGCAAATTAAGCAGTGCCTGAATGTTCTGACCTGGACAATACTATTAGGGGACAAAGTGGATGGTAGGTAAGCAGGGGATCATTTCACAATAAAATATTTTTACATCTAAAATGCATTATTTTATCTAGGTACTGAAGTTGAGAAATAATAAAATGTCAACAAGGAAATAATGCATAATCTGTAGTTATTATTCTGTATTTTATTTTTTATCAATATTGCCATAATGCTAGTGTAATTAAAAACATAATGAAAATGGGTAAACCTGGAGTCTACAGTGCCAGCCTGCTACTCGCCAATTTTTCTTGGCGCAATTTCATTTGCCATCACCAAATACTGTTTTGGATGTGCAGTATGCTTTTTATTGCTCTCTTGTGCATGCATCACCTGAAAAAAAGAGATTGAGCATGCAATGCCTGCGGCATTGCAAGTGTGTACCGGGCAAATTTTTTAACTCGAAAAAACATCAGTGGCTTCGCTTTCAGCATAATAGAATACTCGTAGCCTCGCTTATTTATTGAGAAAAGAAACATAAAATAACATACACAGTACTGAACTGATATTCAAACCAAAGAATTAAAAATGAAGTTTTATTCAAATTCGAATCAATTGAACAACTGCATCAAAGAGATGAATAAAACAGTCCAATCGAAACGAGGCACAATATAGCATGATGCTCAAAACACAGATGAAAAGATTAATTTCTGCATGTTACTCATTAAAAACATCATTGCACAACCAAAACAAATGTTCTATTATCTCCGTGCTTGCCGGCAAAGAGTTGGCAATCCTAAGAAAGAAAGAAATAGGTGGGCACCATAGACTCCAGATTAACCTGAAAATGTTAAAGTATAGTTTTAGGTAGATTCCTCATAGGAAATCTATCTACTGCAATGGTTCTCATGACACGAGTTCAGGAAGATTTCTGTAGATTTTCTCCGATCATGACTCCTAGAACCCAAAACGACCTCTCATTCAAATGTTTATACTTACTAGCAGTACCTTCACGGCGTTACCCGTGACATCCTGAATTTCAACAAAATTTTAAAAACAGCTCATAATCTTCAGCAAAGGGATTATGATTTTACATGGTTTTGACAAAATGCATGCTGGGAATAGAATGCTGCGACCTCGTTAATGAAGAATCGAGGGAAAAAATAGAGCGACAAATATTTTAATCGTTCTTGTTTTAAATCAGGAGGGTATATTCCATTCATTACCTCAGAAAAAATGAAATAGATAACTTTATTAGAATGGGGGATTCCGTAAATTTAAATTCGAAAACAAAATTTTGTCGGTAAAACTATTTTTTAAAATTTCTCAAAATTCAGCAAATTATGTTTGAAGCTCAAAACAAATTTCATTAGAAAGAAAATTGTTTGTTCTATCCAATGGCGCATTGATTGTTTATCAGCTATCATTAGAAAAGATACTACCGCTGTAAACGTGATGAAAATGACCCAAAACATTAAATAAAAAAATTTCTAAATTAAATTTTAAAAATCTGGCTTTGAGGTGCATTCAGTCACCATTACAACTACCTGTGTGCAAAATGTCATGGCTGTAAGTGCAATAGATTCATCTGGACATCATGGACACACACACACACGCACACACACAAACATTGCCTTTTATAAGTATGTGTGTGTGTATCATTATTCCTTAGGTGAGGTGTAGGCAAGCATATCGAAATGAAGTAGGCAATAGTTGATCTTATTTCTAATTATTCATTTGACTCAAAGGTTGTGATGCAGGTTATATTAATTAGATAACATAATCATAATTAAACTTAAACCCATGACTAGGGGTGAAGAGTTTATGCGCAAAGCCACCCAGGAGGGTGTTACATTGCAAAAAGAGAAAGATGGCAGCAGTCATGCCTTTTTATACTGCTGAGAAAACAAGGAAGTCCCTAAAACCCTTTCAGAAGGCACTAATGAATCTTGTAGAAGTAAGAATAAAATCTCAAACTGGAAAAATATTTTTCATGTTTTGGCTAAAGAAGGATTAATATCTGCAGTTTTGAATAAGGCTACTGAAAATATTAAACTAGGTCTATTTCTAATTTAAAGCATTCCCAACATTTGAGCAAATAATTCAATACTTCTGAATTATTTAAAGAAAAGGTCTATGAAAAAAAACTATTTAAGAATGGTTTCAGAAGGTAAATGGATTTTGTGGGAGTAAGAATAAACAAGTAAATCTAAAGTAGCAATTTATTTGTATCATTATAGATGCAGAAGATTCAGAAATTGTAAGACTTTTATAACATAAAAAATGAATATTAAAAACAAAAATAAGATGAGATCAATAATTATGCTATAAACTGAACAGCAGCACTACAAAACCAATAAGTGGATTTTAAATATTGGTATATTCTATGAGAAATAATATAGAATTACTAAAAGGGAGAAAATAAACTATCCAAAAGTTTCATATATTATAGTATTACACATCGTAAATGATAAAAATATAAAACCAGTTAAATCTCTGGAAACATCAATGCAATTGAATAAAATAATCACTTTTTGTTCGCAATTACAGTCGGACCTCTATTTAACGAACCTCTGTTTTGCGAACTTTCTCTTGGAACCAAGAACATTTTGCGAATTTCTTCGTAAAATAACTTCCAAATAGCAAAGTGCATTCTCTATTTAACAAACTTTTTCTTGTGATCCAATATTTTTTCCCCCCTATTTTTCAAAATATTTCTAAACATTTCAAACTTATTCCTTCTTTCAACACATTTTATGGTGATCAATGACCTTGAAGCTGGAAAATGTCAAAGCAAAAGTGCTTCAGCATCAAAGAAAAAAATTTAATTCTTCATGAGGTGGATAAAGGCGTGAAAAAAAAAAGGATATCGCTTTAAAATTTGGTATTCCTCCAAACAGATCATCAACCATAATAAAAAAAATCGTGATAAGATACAAAATTATGATTCATCGAATTCTTGTACAAAACGTTTATTATGTGTCTATGAAGATGTGGATGAGGCTGCTTTGAAGTGGACAGTGTGAAAAATAAAAACAATACAGCAATGAATTGCGATGAAGATAATGAAGATGAAAATGATCATGATGCAGAAATCAACAAGCCTTCGTATGATGAAATGCTAAAATTCATTAATTTATATATAAAATTATTTTTTTACTTGAAAATAAAGTGTATTCCCGGACAATGTTTTATTTTATTCTTGTTTTCCTTGCAGATTTCTTTTTGATGGGTAAAATATATAAAACAAATAGATATTAATTTACAAATTAAAGGTGTAATTAATTACTTTTTAAATAATATTTAGTGTTTATGAATTTCAAATCTGTTTTGTGTAGTTTAAAGTATTTTAAAAGGTGAATCTCTATTTAACGAATTTTCCATATAACGAACTTTTTTACGGGATTTAGCGACTTCGTTAAATAGAGGTCCGACTGTATAATTCCAAGTGGAAGAAATTCTTGCACACTTAATTACTTTAAATAATAAATAACATACATATTAGAAGTTGAATTCTTAAATTAATAAACAACTTAAAAAGTTACATAACAGAAGATTTTATTTTAAACCATGGATAAAGGCTAAAGATTAATGAGTACTGATACCCAATATCAGGACAACAAACTCAAAGAGAACATTTTTACAAGAAAAACATTCTTTAGCTTTGGTTTATTTTAGTTATATTAATGTACCACTTTGAAGCAACATGAGGACTATTTTGGGATAGACCTCATAATTTTAAACCAACATTGAACAATAAGGTCAGATAACACCCGAGTTGGTACACTCTCTCCAAACTTCAACACCAGATTAAGAGAAGGACATTTGACCCACAATATCAGATTTAACCAAGTTCACAAACATGATGGATCTTCAGTGGAATCGGGTTTCAAACCTGCAAACGTTCGACCCAGGAGCCAAAACTTTACCATTAGGCCGCCGAGTCAAAAAACAAGAATCACAATTCCAATATACAGACTCCCAGTTCATACACTGAAATTTTCCTATATATCTAACAGTTCTCGAAAAACCACGAAAAAACAAGTTGGCTCGACTATAAGTCAACTTGTATTACAGATTTAATAAGTAATGAACTTAAGGGAAAGTTTATTTAGGGAATATCAGAGTAATAGTATAGAAAATGCTACAGAGTAATAAATTTTTCCAATGCTGTAAAAAAAAACTGTTCTGCATTTTCTTTTGAGCGGATACAAGTTATTTTCCAATGTTGTAAAAAGAACTGTTCTACATTTTCTTTTGAGTGGATACAAGTTATGTTATTATGTAACATTTCCATCATTCAAGCTAAGTCAAACTAACTTTTCTCAGAATGAAAGAAGAGGAAATTCTTTTATTTTTAAGAATATTTTATCAGTTTACACTTGAACTAAATAAAGAAACTACACTGTAAATTGATCAGTCTGAATGATTTTTGCCTCGAAGCAACAGAACAGCGGACACACTTTTGCTACGATTTTAACATTGTGAGAAACGTGCATGTCTTATTTATACCTTTTCGAAACTATTGCAGCTCCAAAAGCACAATTCACATTATTAAATAATGCTCGAATCGGCACCCCTGCAGAAAACGAACGTACGAGGGATGCCATGTTGTTTTGATGATATTGTTGACCTTCCAACTTACAGCCAGATTTAGGACGTTGCACGTTTAATTTTTTTCAACCCTCTTTTCCGAATCCTTTGACAGCATATTTCAGCAATTTCAATACCTTATGGGTGAGATCATAATTTTTATATATTTAATATAATTATATTTATTTTATTTATTCAATAACATATATACAGAATAATCGTCATAATGACATCGAAGTGAAAGGAAATGGTTCTATTATTTTTCTGTCAGGTTTTCTTTCGGACGGACATGTGCTTTTCAATGCTGAGCTTTTCCACTAGGGGCTCGAAACCGACTTGGCCGCGGATGCAATGGACGAATCCATTTTTTCCGCAGGTAAATAGGGTAGCGCGGAGGCCAAGTTGGGTTTTAATCGGTTGCTCTTCACGGCCGTGTCGAGATTCAGGGCGGGAAGCCAGATTGAGGATTTATTTAAGCCGTGCCACGCCAGCTTTTAATTAAATTGAAATGCTAGAAAAGATAGTTTTAATTGACACTTGTACAATATAATTAATAATATGTAATATAAAAATTTCCTCAGCTGCTTGAAACTTGGTTTAAAAAAATAAAATGTTAATCATGATTTCAAAGGTCTGAAAGAATGACTTGTATAATTTATTAGAAA
>BGPR01021422.1:0-26519 GCA_013235015.1 Araneus ventricosus
CATTCGGAACATATTTTTCAAAGTACATTCGGAACATATTTTTAAATGAACATTCGGAATATATTTTTCAAATTTTAATTTCACTTAAGCTTTCTTTTGACAAGTGTCAGGTTTTAGCTTTAAGGTGTAGCTGAGCTAACTTTAATTTCAGTACCTTCTAATTAATTCTTTTGGCTAAGCTAGGTTCAAATAACATAAGTTTACATTCTAACATTTTTTAATTCACATCTTATTTTGGAAGGAATGTGGGTTCTAAATGGAAAACGCAACCGATCCTTATGAAATATAGGTATTTTATCTGTTAATCAGAGTTTACTGCTCTTATGGCGCTCTTGATATTATCGGACAACTTACCAATGGAAAAATTAATGGCTTATTAACAATTCAAAACGTATTTCGATTGAAGTTAAGGAAGAATAGTGCTTCTCCAACCGACGCACTAAATATATTACTAAAAATCTCATTCTGTAGATGGCAATTTGAAATTTCAAGTAAGCTTTATTTCGGCTGTCATGAAATGTTAACTTCTTATTTTTTTTATAAATTGGTTTAGTATGAAAAGTCTATCTATGAGTCTTACTGCAAATATTCTAAAAACAGAATTTCAAATAAGAATTATAGCTTTGATTCTAAAGTGAACAAGGACTACACCAATGACGTGCCCTTTTAAAAATGATATTTTACTTCTTGTATTCTGCTTTAAACTTAATTCTTATAATATCGTTTCCCAAGCTGAACTCATTTGAATAAATTTTAAAGTGGACTGAGCCGACGCGTAGAAAATTAACCTATATTCTAACAATATATCGCCATTTGAGACAAAAAATTCAAAATTTGATTTCAATTTTATTTCAAAAATAAAGGAAACTGTTTTAAAGAATATAGGTTTGACGATTTGTCTTGGCCAAAAACTCATGCCGGTAACCCAAAAAACAAATTGACAGTTGCAAAATTTTTCATAATTTATTTACAGAGTTTCTATTAATGATAATGAAGAAAAATGAGAAACTCTCTGGCAGTATTCTTTTTAAAAACAAATTTAAAACACCATTTATTAAAAACCTGAAAGAAATTTGGACAAGATTCTAAAACTGAAAAAAGGGTAAAAGAATTCTGTTCGACCCACCCCAGATCTTGAATTGCGGATCCGCAGTAAATATTTCTTTCATTTTGTTGTTGAACGTGGTCAATTGATTCGCTTGTTGCGTTTTAAATTTTCTAAGAGATATCTAGTAATATATTGTAAAAACAGTGATGTCAATTTTTCTATATTTTATCGCGTACAAACTTGATATTTTTATTTAATTTCTCCATGAAATGAAAATAGAAATACATGGTCCTCGACTGTTTTAAAAAATATTTATTTATTTATTTTTATTTAAAACCCTCACCGGTCCGGCCTACCCGAAGGGATTTAAGGCCTTTAGCAGGCCGGCGAGGAAATATAAAATCAATACAAGAATATCATTATGACACACATAAAAGCATCCCAAACACATCATCAAAACGTTACAAATCTTGCAAAAAAGGGACAACAACAAAATAAATAAAGTAACCCAAAACATTCACAAAAAAATACGCCACTGAATCGATATTACACTTGGAGAGAAGGGTGGCAAATTTGGAGATAGGTCTCTATTCAAGATCATGAAATGATGTGAAATTGCTTAATTATTTCAAAATTAATTTCTGAGATATTCAGATATCAAAATGTAAGCTCAGAGAACCAGGATATTTTTGTGCCTTAGCTGGGTGCTCATATCCTTCTGTATTCAGATCACCTGTTTCTATTTTCAGTTTCAAAAATTCTGTTAGTTTTTAGAGAATAAGAGTATACTGTATTTAAATGTAAGTAAATTAGTTTATTTTTGAATAATTAATGTTTCGTAGGATTTATTATTAAATCTTACATTTATAAGTATATAAACAGAAAATAAAATAAAAATATGAAATTAAAAAGCCAAAGAAATATAATACAATGTTTTAATAGCTCACAGAATGCTACTGCAAACGTAAAACCAAGGCAGACAAAACATTTTTATATGAGCAGAAAAACAGAGAAATTTAATTTTAACAAATTGTAGAACAAGAGCAAAAGAATCTATCCAAGCAGACTTCATCAAGAGTTATCTACTTAGGCATGGATTCAAAAATTGGGAACTTTTTCTGTAAGAAGCTTTACTTTCGTCAAAGGAAGCCACTTGTAACCCGAAAGATCCCAAGATTATAGTGAGACAAAGCAAGAATTGATTACAAAATTTTTTATACATCCGAAACAAGAACGCTAATAAGATTAATTTTTAAAAAAAAATTAAAGAAAAATCATTAGCCATCAAGCATGTAAATTCTGTCATAAAAACAAAACCTTTCTGGTTGGGTGGGAAAATAATATTGCTTTGTTCTCTGTAGAGCCATTTTTGTTCTATGTGCGCTTGGGTAAGTTGAATACCTTTTCTTTGGGCAATAAAAGGGGATCGCCTTTCATTTTAAGACGGCATTCATATGCTTGATAGCTAATGATTTTTCATTAAATCTTTTTTTAAAATTAATCTTATTGACGTTCATGTTTAGACGTTTAAAAATTTTTGTAATCAATTCTTGCCTCGTCTTTCTATTTTCTTTGGATCTTTCGGGTTACAAGAGGCTTCCTTTGACGAAAATCAAGCTTCTTACAGAAAAGTTCCCATTTTTTGAATCCATGCCTAAGTAGGTAACCTTTGATGAATTCTGAATGGATGGATTCTTTTATTCTTGTTTTACAATTTGTTAAAATTAAATTTCTTTCTTTTTCTGCTCATATAAAAATGTGTGTAAGTAAATGAGATTTTTTTAATATTAAATTTATTTACCAATTGGTTAAGATTGCTTGTTTCTGAAAATATTCCATTCAACATGTTTTTATCTCAGACATATATGATTTTTTAAGTACTTTGCTGCGAAAAAAATGTTTATAGGGTTTCATGATAACGTTGCTTACAACGACATCATTTAGTGCTGAATAGCTGCCAAAATTTGTAATATTCCTAAGAAAAGTAAGAAAAAATTTATCACGAGTTAAGTACAAATAAACCGTAATTGCCAGACCATAACAATTCGGCAAGGTTTCAAGTTCCCCATCTTCTGTGCAGTTAATGAATCGCTGCATTTGACGCTTTTTCCCTTTCCTGCACATATAAGACGAGCTTAGTTGGATGTTTGTCTTTGAAATGGAATCTGGATACGAGTCATTTCTTCTGCAAATGGTATTTTACTGTATTTTCTGTGTTTCCATTTCAGCAACTCTCTATTGATTTCTCTAGACATCCGAAGTTTTACTGTCATAGTAGGCAATAATAAGAATGATAGGCAACAACTAACGCATGCTTTGGCATCAAAATACTTTTCGTCATAAACACATAATTTGAGTATTAAATTATGTATTAATTAATTTGAATATGAAATCATCACAAAAATTTAGATTACACATTATTTGGACTAAGCAACATTTTTTCAATGAAAATTGTTTTAATTTCTTCGAAAAGTCACCTAAAAGATTACTTAATATGAGAAGGCCTTGCATCGAGTATCTGTATTTGGGATAATATCTGGTCTAAAACGAAAGACAAATCTCAGGACTTTAGACTGATTAGGCTTCGAAAATGAATTCTTTGAAAAGCTCAGAATACTGTTCGTGCTTACAAAATTATTATAATTATAATAATTATAAAATTATTATAATTATTATACTTATTTTTATAATTATCTTACCTGTTGTTTATACTATTATCATTAAGTTATTAGAATTTCACTCTTCTTATTGATCTAATCTTTTATTTCTCTAATCACCTTGTACATGAGGTTACACATTTATCCTATTTTACAGGGCAATGAGAGAAGATCTAATTAGAAAACACTCATTGGTGTCTTAACGGAGCCGTAGAATATTGCTTCTATTGATTCGCAAAGAATGAAATCATTTAAATTGTTTCCTGTTTTTCCTCTGAAAAACTACGAGTTGGGAGGAAGCCTTTAATTTCATACCGCCGCAATCTAAAGGTTAATAACAGTTTTGGCAAGGAAATGGAGGAGCATATTACGAGGGCTGTTTTTAAAGTAAGTACCGTTTTGAAATTCGGCTACTGCAGCGATGCAGCTGACATTAAGTGCGAGCTCGTTGAGTATCTGCATCTGTAGGCTAGATACAGATGCCATTACGGAAGAATTCGACTGTATTTAAGTCTGTTTGTGAGTGTTTAAATTGCCTCAGTCAACTAAAAATCCCGCAGACAGTGAAATACGCTCTATCGCTCGTTTTCTTAATGCAAAAAATGTGAAAGCGGCTAAAATTCATCGGCATATCAGTGAAGCGTGTGAAGAAAATATTGTGAGCAAAGGAATGGTAAGAAAATTGGTTACAACAATTAAAGATGGCCGCACGCATGCGTGTGATGAGAAAAGAAGAGGGCGACCATCTGCCATTACTGAAGACTTGGTGCAGATAGTTGATGGAAAAGTTCGAGAGAACAGACGCTTTACGATTTCATCTTTGTCTAATGAGTTTCCTCAAGTTTCAAGACGAGTTCTTTATGGAACTAAGACAGAACGCTTAAATTATCGTGAGACGTGCTCACTATGGGCAGGCGGCAGATTTCTATGAGGATGGAATTTAAAAGCTGCTTGTAGGATACGACAAATGCTTTAATATTGGTGGAAATTATGTTGAAAAGTAGATTAAAGTACACACTTTCATGTAAAAGTAACACTAATAAAAAAGTGCACTTTTGTGTTTTTAATTTCAAAACGGTACTTACTAAAAAACGGTACTTTACAATAACTTACTTAACAACTTACTTAAACTTGCTTGTTCCTATTCCTCGTATAATAGGAACAAGCTTAATACGTAGGTCAGTATGTTGCAGTACTTAGAAATCGTGTAAAAAATTTATATGTAATATGTAAGGGAATAAACTACAAGTTTTACTTGTTTAATGCTTTCGACTCAACTTTTGTATGATTAAAATTAATTACGAAAGGTAGTTTAATTTAATGTTGTCAAATTAAAAGAAATATACGAGTAGTATGAGTTTAAAGTTTTTCACTTTTACTATTTCCTAGAAATCCCATGGGACACTATGAACCCAATTTTATAGTTCACTTGGACTATTCCAGTAAAACATTTGTGGAACTCTCTTTCCTGCAATTAGATTAGAATGCCAGGGAACAACTTTAGAGCTTCCTAACAATAATCATGTAATAATATGATCACTAATGGGATATATTTTCCCATCGTTAATAGGATTGGGACAATATATCCCACAAAAGAATTTATTTAAAAGTTCTTAAATCTGATATTAAAAAGTCTAATCATGAAAAAGTGTAAATTATCACTTAATAAGGCTACACTAAGTATGACATAAATATAGTTGTATTTACTGGAAAATTTAAAAAAAATAGAACATGAAATGAAACTTGAAGAATGAAACTTGAGTAATGTGCTTGCTCAAAATCCGCTTTTTACTATGTGAGAATGTTACCAAGTTCCTTTAATCATAATGTTATTACTTAATTCCTTAATTACTCTGAAAACTTTAAAACCCATGTAATAGTGGGATTTATTTATCCACAGGAGATGAAGTCTAATCTCCTTTACGTATATGTCCATTAGGGCCGAAAGGGGTTAAGTTGGTAATATTTGGAGAACAGCTATATTTTCAAATTTAATCGTCTTGTTGGCAAAACATTTCATTTAACACTTAATAACTCAAATGTATTTTTTAAAAAACTTTTTTAAGTTCATGGGGATTCTTCTTTGTCGATGCTAATTAATCAACCATATTTAGTGTATTCATATTGAAAATGATTTATTCGCAATTTAATTCAGGAACCAGATCCACCAAAAAAATTAAATTGTACCCTCAAGAATATATACTTCTTTACCATTTCTAGACATTCGCTAGCATTCATTACCTATGTTTTCCCGAAAGAAGAATTTGAAGCTCTCTCGGTTTACATGGGTGGAAGAATCAGTCTGATTGAAACCAAAAAAAATTGGCATCGATACATACGAGAAATAGATATCAGTCAATCGAACCAGAAGCGAATGTCTATACTCGATTTTCCTGCTTTTAAAATGTAGTGGATAGATAGAAGAAAAGAATTTAAGTGTGTAAGAAATACCGAGGAAATGTTATCGAGAATTCAGTTGTTTTAAGCTGCGTTCTGTGATTCAGGTTGCAAAAATACTGTTACAAATATGGAAAATCTCTTCCCAGCAATGTGAGTCTTATGGTTGGGAAGAGAGTTTTACAGGGATAAGTATGGGATGATTAGCAGCAGCCACGTCTAGTTCCCCGAACCTTGGCGACAAACTTGGAGACCATCTTGGCGAATTGGCGACAAATTCAACGACTTTGGCGTCGAAATATGGGATCTCAAAGGTGCTGGAATCTTCTCGATATTTCTATTAAGAGAGAAGATACACTTGAATGTACTAGATAATTCGATGTGACGTCACGGCCTGCCGGGGAAAACTATATAAAGAGAGCGCTTGGGTGACGGAGGGTGTGTGTTGATCGAATGGGATCGCCTTGGAGCACGAACGTCTTTGGAGTTCTATCCGCTGTGCGAGCTAGTAAGCTGTTAGACGGCGGTAGGAGCGTTGATCCACTAGGGACGGCTTTAGAGTTTCGTCCGCAGTGCGAGCTAGGAAGCTGGTGAGCTGAGCGCTATTGAAAGTACAGTTACTGTCATTACTAGTTATTTGCTGACTGTTTATGTTGTTAAATATCAAAGTGCTGAAATGTTATTACCAGTGAATTGTTGTCTGTTTACATTGGTAATCTGTGCAAGAACTATGGTTTCCTCTACTGTGCTACGTGTTTTCCTGCATATTTGTAAATAAACTTTCATCCTCCATTATCCTGCGTGTTGGACTGTTTACACCCTTCACCCACTGAAAGACTTTTTATAACAATACTCTTTGCTTCCCCGTTTTAGCTTTACTTTGACATTTAAAGAGTAAGACCTGAAATAAAAGTAGGAATTCATTTTATGCCGTGACGTATTTCTGAGGATAATATGCACTCAAAAATTAATTTTATTTCAATTCATTACTTTTGCATTCTTTCTTTATCATATATACGGTTCTCACTTAAATAAGGCCCACCCCCTCTTAAATTTAAAACAACGACAGCTATATTCATGACGGTAGTGTCTTGGGATAGCAAAAGGCTTATATGCGATGAGCCCACTTACAGAGCCACCTGGTGGCAAACTCGGAAGTTAGCATCTCTATCTCGAAAAGGATACAAAATGAGGGGAAATGTCAATTACAATGTTGTAAGGCGTTATCGATTTAGTACAAAATGTCACCTTCCGCACATTAATGCGAAGAGAAGAACGCTTAAAACGCACATATGATTGTTCGATAACATCACAAGAGATGTACAATAAGAAGAAATGTTATATTTAGGACAAAAACTACCCCAATATACTTTTTCCTGCGGAAATAAATCAAACAGCAGCTGTATGCGACCTTTGCACCAACATTGCAGGACTTTTGATGACGTATTAATATTGCTTGTGCTAGCGCACCAACTATGCCAGATAGCACGTAAGTTTGCAGCAAGTTTGATTTTGACTTGTCATGGCAAAATTTGACGCGTCAAACTTGAATCGAACTTGTAGCAAGTTCGATGTGACAAATAGCGCCACCTCTTTGCAAATCAAACTTGCTGCAATTTTGCAAAACAAGCTTCCTGCAAAGATAGCACAATAAAGAGATAATTATCTTTGTCTCTGTTTTAAAAAACATCCGATTTTTAATAGCATCTCCTAGACCGTAATTCTTTTTTATTAATTCAATAAATCAATGATAATTTGTGAAAAAGATAACTTTTTTATAAAAAAAATTTTTGAAATATTTTCCATCTTTTCACTAAATATATCACTCTCACTTTAAAGAAAACTATATCGCCTTTTTCTTAATGTTGAAATTTTAACGTTTATAAACAAAATTAAATCTAAAAAACAGTCAGTGTTTGTTGAACAATAATAACTAGACATTTTGTCCCATTTTAAAGTAATTACTTTTGAACTCTAATTTCATAATTTATTTTACTAGCAAAACGTAGTTATTATAGAAAATCGCTCTCTCTTTGACTTCAAATCATATTCTCAACTCAAAAAATTAATGAAATCCAGAAAATAGTTAAAAATAAATCGTATACGAATCGAATCGAACGATGTATTAGCGAAATCTATCTTCGCTTCTCACAGTTCGACTGGCTCAATGGTTAGCGTCTCCGCTTCGGAACCGGGAGGTCGCGAGTTCTATCCCGGGTTGTGTTTCGTACTCTGTTTTTGCTTTAATTTGCAATAAGTTTGCACGGCAAGTTTGCTGCAAGTTCGTTTCATGGTGACTTCGGAGCTTTCGCTAACTTGCTGCAAGCTTGCACTATTGTCATGACAAATTTGTGGCAAACTTGCACTCTTGTCATGACAAATTTGTGGCAAGCTTGCTGCAAACTAAAATTGCTATATGGGATATGATAAAACGTGTGTAAAGCGAAATTCAAACAAGGGCTCACATTTGCATTGTCGATGACGGAGAACACTCTGAACACCTAAACTACAGCTATCTTGTGATATCTTATAGTTTTTTCTCTTTTCATACCGCCAAAATTTCGGAAATCACGAAGGATCAAATGTGCAATTTAGCGTTTTGTTCTTCGTATTAATGTGCACAAAGTGTTTTTGTACTAAATCGCTAACGTCCTATAACTTTGTAATTAAGATTTCCCCCTTATTTTGCATCGTTTTGCAGATAGGAAAGCTAATTCCAGAGTTTTCAGCTAGGCGTCACTGTAAGTGGACTCATTGAATAGTGCATAGACGTTTTACTATACCTAGATACTGCTTTCATGACTATAGCTGCCTTCGTTCTGAAGTTAAGTAGGGGTGGCCCTTATTAGACTCTGCATAAATCTCTATTGCTGAATATGAACGCGTTTAAATAAATTGTTACATCTATCTAAGTTTCAGTATTGAGGTTTAAGCTAATCTGAAGTGGAATTATAATATTAAATAAGTGCTACATTTAAATATCCTGCAACATATCTGACATATAATTCTTTTATATAGCATTCATATTTCTTAATAATATTGTTTCCTACACAATGAGGAGTTCGTATTTTAAGATGATGCATATTTCTAAATATTTTAATGGTAAAAATTCCTTATGTTTTCCTCCTAACATTTATAAATATCAATAAAATATTTGATGATTCGATAATTTTTAATTTTAGCGTGTTATAGAATAGTAAATAATATTGTCATCTTTTTTTATGCCATGAGACCATTTCTCTCGGATATTCACAATGATCTAAGATAAAAAATTTCATTCGGTCATTTTGTTTCTGCTCCAGTATTAACATCACTTTTCACAATTACTTGTGTTCTATCATTTATTCAATTAATAACTATTTAAAGGATAGCGATATTGAAATGTTTAGTCATTATCATTCTTATACTGCTAAATTATTCTTTACATTGTTTTCAAATTAATTACACATTTATATAAGTTATTTATAAATCAGCAATTTTATTTCATATCGGTATCTTATTTCCCTAAGATTTAGTTTCATTGTGATGTCTTTAGATTTAATACCGACAAATATTTGTTTTAGATGATTGTTTGGATTTCAGTTAATTTTTATCCCCATTATGTGGTACAAAATTCTCGAAGAATGCAGAATAAATAGCTGCATTAATTCTATTCCAGGACAAATTTATTAATAACATCAGATAGGACTAAATGTTCTTGGAGAGTTACCAGAAACATCTGATTTCTCTTGGAAGCTTTATGAGAATTTGTCGCTCCATGAAGTAACACAATATGAGCTGAATTAACTCGGCTTAACTGTGAATATTCAAGGAATCTTTGCCAAGAAATCTTCAAACGCCTTTGTTTCAGTTTGTTAAGCATTGCAATAATGAATAAAGTCCTTAGAAACATTAAGGCAGGGAATTGAGACAATTTTAGAGATAAATTCAAAAATGCATTTAATTTAAAACAGGTTTTGTCACTATTATTTCCTCAAATGTTTACTCAGGTCGAGTGATATATCTATAATTTGTTAATTTTTTTATCTTTAAATATATTAATTATGCATTAATTACTTTATAAGAATTTTTTCACCCATGGTAATTTTGTTCACTATACTTCCACATGTAATGACAAAACAGAGTGTGTGACAAAGGCCTAGAGCAGAAAACCTTTTACATTCTGTTTACCAGTTAGCATACTTAGTATTTTCAAAGTAACTGCACTCTGAAGGTATATTTTTAAGCATTTATGAAAAGTGTAAGATGATATTTGCTTAGAACCCAAATTCCTGTAGTATATGACTACCAAAATTCCTAGAGTAGAACAATTTGAAAAAATATGTAATCCTTTTGGATAAAGTAGACTTTCTTCTTTCTGCTATAAGAGTGGGTTGAATTGATCTCCTGCAAAAGTAATCTGCAAATTCCTAACAGTTACTTTTGGATGATGAAATGTAGACATTTGTCGCAGTAATGGGATACTCTAAACCATTCCCTTTCAATGGTGCCAGTCTATTTTTTAACTTGTCTTAAGGTCTGATACGATTGCTGTATCAGAGCGTCTTTGGTATTTCCTTCCCTTCTTGGAGCCTATCTATTGAGTCTCTAATGATGTTGACGGCATTGTTATCCTTCTGTGCTGTTCCATCAAAACATGTATGAAGGCCATTTCGGATTTCCGCCCACCTTTTAAAGTTTTTCCTGTATATTTCGAATTCGCGACATTCCCTACAAATTGATGCTTTGATTTTTTTGAAACTTAAATAATTTTTGAGGTCTCAAAGAGGATGAATTTTTTAAAAGAATTAGTTGATAATCCAGTCAGCGAAGGGTTTGAAAATAGACATTAAATTATATTGTTTTGAAAATTTGTGCAGTTATTTGAACGGGGATGGAACTTATTTGTGAGGGGTGATGAACATACTAAAAATCTCCGGTCATGGTTGGAGAGCTCGCGCCGCCATCTTGGATTACATCCCCCCTCCTATTTTTTTTTAGTTTTTCCAGAACATCTCGAAAAATATTCGATTTTCAACTTACAATTGATATACAAAATAAAAAAGTGTAAAATTCCCTACAAATATATACTTTTGTTTTTCTTCCAGCTATAATAGTTTCCTAGAAAATGTTTCTCAAATTTTAATGCCATCTTGGTTTCATCCCCCCTTTTAATTTTTCTTGAATATCTCGAAATCGATTCAATTTTCAAATTATATGTGATCAGTAAATTAAGGAGCTTAAAATTCCCTACAAACGCATGCTTTTATTTTCCATCACGATAATGCGCTGGTTCGTAGGCCCCTTCGGTTGTCAAATTGTGAAAATATCACGCAGATATATTCAAATAAGCAGCTTAATGCCCAGATCTCGTCCCTGTGACTGTCTTCTGACATTAAGAATTTGCTTAAAGAGAAGCGATTCTTAAGTTCCGCTGAAGTGTAACGAACAACGACGAAAGCTCTGGAACACTTGGAAAAAAGAAGTTTCGAATTCACATTTAAATCTTTATATGGACAGTGACAAAACTCCATAGATGCGCAGGGTAGTTACTTTAAAGGTAGTATCAAATAAGCAGGTTATATCTTCACTCTTTCTTACGAATTAGAATAAGTTCGGAAATTATTTGCATATATTAAGTCATTTCTATATTAACAGTTTTTCTGTCATTAATAGAGAAGTGTTTTAAATAGCCTTTATTATATGCCTGAGTTAATAATAGCAGATAAATCTCTAGCCAGTGTAAATTTATACATTGCATCATGATTGCAATTAAGGCCTGATGAATTATTCATAAATCTCAGAAGGTTCACAACCATTTGTTTACAGTTTGATAGCGCAATTCGGGAACACATTTAGATTACACATACATATTCATGTGATGGATTTCTAGCCTTTAGTTGTTTTAAATTATAATCGGTACGATCATTGTTATGGACATCAAAATATTTCGATGGATCCCCACTTCTTATTCCGTTTTCTCAATAAAGTCTTGAAATTAAAACTTTATCGTGTTCTATTATTCCTGCTTTCGTCAGTAAAAATCCGTACTCTCTTGACTGAAGTGGAAACGCTTTTCATCATCTTCCCCGTGGGGAAAATTACTAAAAGGTATATTATATATCTGCTTTCGGCAATGTATTTATTTTTTTAAAAAATTAAATGTACTTTTAAGATATGCATAAAATCGGTTACTAGAATAAAAGGTTAAAAACTATAATTCATTTTTTATGGCAGGTTTCCAGTCAATCGACCCACATAAAACTTTGTTCCATGTGAGCTACATTATTTCTGTATTTATGGTGTTCCCTTAAACTTTAAAATTTCCTTTTAATGACATATTAATCTTTCTAATATTTTCCGTGTATGAATATTTTACTGCTCTTCTCCATCTGTTTTACGTACTAGAAAACAGAGGTCCTTTACACTCATTCAATTAAATTTTTTTCTTCCATTTTCAATCCGTATCCGAATAGCGGACAAAATTTGCTTACGAGGAGACTAGCATATTCAAAAAGAAAATTTTAGATGAAATTTCTTTGGGTACAGTGAATATTCGGAAAGTTTCTACCATAAAGGAGAAAAATGTAGACAGATTTCAACATAAAAAATATTAAATCTTTTTATAATAAACTAGCTGTTATGCTCGGCGTTACTCGAGATTAAAACACTTTCATGCCTAATATTTTTTATGTAAATCTACTTTTGTATAGAAAATTATAATACCCCAAATCCTCTATCGTTTGAAATGATTTTTTATTTAAAATGAGAATATCAATTGAACCAGACGATTTTTAAAAACCGCCTATAGTTAATGTGAGTTAATGGCATTCGCTTTGTACGTTTAAGAATGATTTCGGATAAATAACCTCCTAATTTTCAATTTAATTATCAATGTAATTCCCTTGAACGAAAGATGATCATTGTATCAATTCGCATTGTAAGATAATTCTTGACTACCGATTGCTATTTTCCTATGTAATTGAGACGCCAGATAGAACCCTGAGATGAAGACACTTAATTTGAAGCCGTTATGTTGCAAATTTTTCACGCTCGATGTCTACTTTTCTATGCAATTGAGAAGACAGTCTAGAAATCTCAGGTCAAGAAATCTAGGCTGATGTCGTGATGACGTAACTGGTACGAACGAATTTTTAAATTTAAGTTTCATTCAATTCTTTCAACACATTTGAATCTTTTAAAGTTTATAATTCAAACAAACATGGAAGTTTGGAACTCTTAACACTTCGCATGAGCGCTATTTTCATTAATTTTATATTTGAGCCGAATAAAAGTATATCCGAGAAAATTTATGCAGTATTCCACATACAAAAGCAATCTTTCAAGAAGTGTAACTGATTTCTGAGTCGGATAACTGCTCCTCACCCACTAAATCTGAATTTAAAGGAATTCTTAAAATCATTGATATTTGATAAATAAAAATTTATATCTGTCATTCTGATTCCTTATTTATAAATAAGCAAGTCACCATTTAAATTCTCTTTGAAACATTTAGTCTTTAATATCAATGCTTACTTAAGATCTTTTGATTCAACGCTTAGAGATAATTTTCCTGCGAACCCATAATTTTCCGTTAATAGTTTGAACAAAACTTTTGACTTAGATACTAAGTGAAATATATTGCAAATTTACGGAAACTTAAATAATTTATGTAAACATCGCACGACCTTCGGTGATTAGACTACCCACGCGAAACTTTAGGTTCTGAAAGATATCTTTTGAGCATTGCTTTGATGAGTTAAATTCCACATTTAATTTTTTTAGAAATTTAAATAGAATTGCTTGAAGCCTCTTCTCAATATCAAATTTAAGGATTTTAATGGTTAGTAATCGAATACTCTCGAAAAATATGTTAATTTACACATTACTATTCAAGCACTTTTTGCCAAAGGGTTAAACAAATTCATTCATTTCCTTCCTTAACTATTACCAGCATGCACTTCTAACTCAATCCTAATGCGATCCTAATGAATCCTCAATCCTAATGAAAACAAGATGAACGATAATATTTTGCATTAATTATATGAATTCAATTACAAACGTTTCCCATGCCTGCTTGACATTTTCATTTTTCATATATATATATATATATATATATATATATACATAATATCACTTAATTTTATTTCAAATTCTAATGTTATAAATATTACAGTCTTAATGTATTCCAAAATCACTTTTCTTAAACTCCAGTTTCGTTCTATTTCCCGCGCTGGAGGTATATTACATCTCTCGTCTTGGCATATTTATTACTAAAAGAATATTTTAATCGTTTCCACGCGCACACAAATCGCGAAATAAGCGACTCCTTGACGCCATGCATCTTCCCTAAAACGCTTATGTAATTTATTAAAAATAGCCAATATTCCCTTCACTTTGATCACGTGTTATATTGTTATTCCCTTATCTGAGAGAATCGGGGATTTTCTACTTTCATAAAACAAAATGTCAAGAAAAAAATGCGCGGGAAGAAAATGCCGAGAGTTCTTATAGAGAGAAAATAAACAAAAGGGGGTATATATATAAAAGGGGAAGATAATATTATATAATAATAAAAACAAACGCAACGAATGCGCAATAATGCTGCAATTCAAGAAGATTTGTGGAAAATATATCAATGTCATGAAAAACAATCAATATTGAAATTAAATGGAAAGACTAGTAGTAGAAAGTAGTTAATCGGTAAAAGCGTATAGATGCTCATCAGGGAAAGTAAAATCTATACGAACAGCTAAAAATTAGAGAAATCATAATGTTTTCTACGAACAGTGCTGGCATAAAGCTAAAAACACTGTCCTTTACCCTGAACATTATGATATACCAAGAATTCGAATGAAATACCAAATATTAGAAATAATTTTACGAACTTAAAACTGAGGGATGCAGCCAACGGGAGACGTGACAAAGGAATGAACCTAACGCGTCATGTAGGGTCCGGATGTTTATGAAATATCAAGTTAAACGAGCAATGTGAGAAGTTTTTTGGATTGTTTATCACCGGTACACTTTGCTTTTTTGACACATAAATATTGTGTTGGTATGCTCTGAAAAAATTCCCACTTTCATCGGCATTCGCAATATTTTGAGGTTCATAGCCTTCAATTAGTTTTTAAATTTTTTTAATCCACGCATTTACAGTCTCATCCTAAACGTCCCAGCTTCACCGCATACTGCTTTGAAAGATATCCCATGTAATTTTCTGAAACTTTTAATCCATCCATTTCATGCATGAAAATCAGTTTTTCTTAATTTTTCTGCAATATCTTTAGATAGGGTTCATAATATAGGTACAGATATCGGCAGATTCCGAGATTTTGCATCTACAATCCACTGTCATAGAAATTCGTTAATTTCTTTAGTGGCTGTTTTCCTCATTTTTCTCTTGGTTGAGCTATTTCCATTCAACCATACTTAAGTTATTTCGCTCTTCGTCTTAAATATTTCGTAAAATTGAGATTTTCCTACTTTGAATTTTTCAATAATTTGTTTCGCGCTCAAATTAACTTTCTCTTTAATTATTTCCATTTTAGTATCAATATCTAAAAGATTCTTTTTATGCATTCTATTTTGCAAATAAATCTCCGTTATTTCCGTTAATATATTCCGTTTATTTTGCAATATATCACTAAAATTAAGGGCTCTGGGCGGTACACGCCCCTTGATGACATATATAGACTTCATAAGCTTCCATATGAAATAAAAATTGTCGAAATCCGTCGGGTGGTTAATGCTGGTGATCTGTCTAAAGGTTTTCCCCAAAGAGAAGGTATGGTGGATAATTATTTTTATTTCGGTCGGACATGGGTCAAGGATCGTCTGGTGGTGGCAGGCGATCCTTGATGACATATCTAGATGTGAAAAGCTTTCTTATGAAATAAAAACTGTCGAAATCCTTCGGGTGGTTGTGGCTGGCGAACTGTCTAAAGTTTTGTCCCCATAGCGATTGTATGGTGGAGGAATTGCTTTTCAGTTTCGTTCAAAAATATGAGATGGTGGGAGGGGCAGGCGACCCTTTATGGCATATCTAGATGTCATAAGCTTTCAAATGAAATAAAAAAGTGTCGAAATCCGTCGGGTGGTTGTGGCTGGTGAACTGTTTGAATGTTTCTCCCCATAGAGAATTTATGGTGGAGAAATGTTTATTCCTATTTCGTTTGAAAATGGGAGAAGGTGGAGGGCAGACGACATTTGAAGACTTATCTAGACTTCATAAGCTTTCATATGAAATAAAATTATCAAATCGTCGGGTGGTTGGAGCTTTCGAACCGTCTGATGATTTTACCAAATTATTTCAAATGTATAGATTATTCCTATAAAACCTCTTTGTTATGAAGTTTTTAATTATAACCAAAAGGAACATCACAAAATTTGATTTTGTTTTTGCCTTTAGGTTAAAAATGTTTTAAAACTGAAAAAAAATTATAAACAGAATAAATCCGTATACTTGTGCATGCAATAATATACTCTTGTATCTATATTATTCTTATAAACCATTCTCAGTATTGTGAGGATTGCTTACTTGAACCGAGCATTCGAAGTGTCCAACTTCTGGGTTTTTAAAGAAGAAAAAAAAAGTAAGTAAATAATCCATCATAAGAGATACCCGAGTGTATATAATCAGCTTCATAAATTAAAAAAATAATTGCTTTATACTTTAATTTATAAGTTATTAGGTAGACAACAATATAATCTTGTCACTGAAAGATAATGAATTAAAATTGAACATTTCTGAAATGATTAAATAGTTGTGGAACTTTAACGTAGAATACCGCCATCTACCGGACAAAAAAAACCAATGTAGACATTGTAAAATAATGTGAATTAAACAGCCTTCCCGGTTAAACATAGAAGCAATGAAATCATACTGAATGTTCAGTCACATTACACAATAAACAGTTAAATATTCTGATTCATATTCTTACTTGAACAGAGTATTCGAAGTGTCCAACTTCTGGGTTTTTAAAGAAGAACAAAAGTTTGGAAATAATTCATCGTAAGATATACCCGTGTGTTTATAATCAGCTTCATAAATTAAAGAAATTAATTGCTTTATACTTTCATTTATAAGTTATTAGGTGGACAACAATATAACCTTGTCACTGAAAGATAACGAATCAGAATAGAATATTTCTTTTCTGATTAAATAGTTCTGGTACTTTTACGTAGAATACCGCCATCTACCGGACGATTACAACCAATGCGGGCATTGTTAAATTATATAAATTAAGCAGACTTCCCGGCTACACATAAATTCAATGAAATCATACTGAATGTTCAGTCACATTACACAATAAACAGTTAAATATTCTGATTCATATTCTGTGCTAATAAAACACAGTTTGTTCTTTGAGATGACTTCGTTCTGAGGAGGGACAGTGAAATCGATGACATGGAAAAAAACATATTTTATGCTAGCACTTAAAATATTAACTTGACAATAATCACTTTATTTTATTGAAATAAGCTTGATTAACTGACACAATTTTATTTTTTGAACAAAATAAAAAAATATATCAATCACTATACAGTACAAGATATATATAATCATAGTGCATATTATATACTTTAGGAAGTTCTCAAGATAAGTATAAATGCAATATAATTACAAAGAATGCTTAATCGCATTACAGGATAAAAATTA
Source organism: Araneus ventricosus (assembly GCA_013235015.1). Classification (NCBI taxonomy): domain Eukaryota; kingdom Metazoa; phylum Arthropoda; class Arachnida; order Araneae; family Araneidae; genus Araneus; species Araneus ventricosus. The sequence goes on from BGPR01021422.1 coordinate 17,744, forward strand.
CCCAGATAGCAATTTTAGTTTGCAGCAATCATGCTCTGCAAATCTGCAACAAATTTGACATGACAAGAGTGCAAGCTTGAAACAAGTTTGCAGCACGTTAGCGTCAGCTTCGAAGTCACCAAGCGTCAAATTGTAGCGAAAACAGAGTACGAACACAGCCTCGGATAGAGCTTGCGACCTACAGCTTCTAAACCTGACGCTCTAACCACTCGGCCAGATACACTGTGAGAGACGAAGATAGATTTCGCTAATACATCGTTCAATTCGATTCCTATACGATTTATTTTAAACTGTTTTCTTGATTTCATTATTTTTTTAAATTTTGACTTGAGAATATGATTTGAAGTCAAAGAGAGAGCGATTTCCGCTAATAACTACGTTTTGCTAGTAGAATAAATTATGAAATTAGAGTTCAAAAGTAATTACTTTAAAATGGGACAAAATGTATAAGTTATTATTTCTCAACATTGACTGTTTTTTAGGTTTAATTTTGTTTATAAACGTTAAAATTTCAACATTAAGAAAAAGGCGATAAAGTTTTCTTTAAAGAGCTAGTTCTAGTAAAAAGATGGAAAATGTTTCAAAATTTTCTATAAAAAAGTTAGTTTTTTCACAAATTATCATCGATTTATTGAATTAATAAAAAGAAGGATGGTCTAGGAGATGCTATTAAAAATCGGATGTTTTTTAAAACAGAGAAAGACCTTTCTCTGTTTTAGTGTCTCTTATAGTGTGCTATCATCTTTGCAACAAAATTGTTTTGAAATCGGGCTGTGAACTTGCCATGACAAATTCACAACAAACTCATTTTGCAAGCGAGGGTGGCGATTCTTCCTGGTTAATTTGCAGCAGTTTCTCTACAACATCGACGCGTCAAATTTGCCATGACAAGATAATATCAAATAAAAATCAAACTTGCTGTAAACGTACGTGCTATCTGGGTAGGTACATGCTTCATTCTTCGGTATAATTTTAATTAAAAAAGAAGCAATTTGTTCATATAGAATAAATGTCATACTTAATACTAATGAAAAACTATTCACACAATGAGAGACACTCTCAATGGAATAGAGAATTACGCTCTCAATGAAATAGAGAATTACACTCTCAATGAAACAGAGAACTGCACTCACAATGAAATAGAGAATTGCATTCTCAATAAAATATTTCTAATTGCTGAGAAAATTTCTTTTCTAAGAAAAAAGTCATTCGTCTGTAGAGTTGAGACGATGATAAACCATATCAAGGCAGTTTTAATTCACTCAAATGAAAATAGCATTTTGCAACGCAAAAATTCTGCACATAGCTTAAAACCTACATACGTGAATTTTTTGCAATATCGAAAGTTCCTTATAACAAAAAATATTGATAAAGCATGCGCAAGAATAAAATATGGCGTAAAGTGCATATTTTCTTGACAGTGAGAACAAAACAGCATTTGATGGTAAGGGAAATATTAATTAATCTTATTAAGAATTAGAAATTTTATGAATAAAAAATACGGTAGCTGTCTCAAGGATAGGTGACATATTACATATATTTATTTTGTTAGGAAAGCATCATTGTTCACTGAAAATGAGATGATGCAACCCAAATGCTAATTGATACACTAAGCAAAAACAATAATAATAATTAGCAAAACGGAATCCCTTCTTTTAGGAAAACCTGAAAATATGTACATGAAATAGTGCAAGAAATCTTCAGAACGATTTTTTCTTTTCTTTCATATATTAGCTTGATTGTCTACACTTAAGGCCCAATCTAAGGGAAAACATTTACTGCAATTATTCAAGCAGGTAATCTATGCTGCTTTTAAACTGGGAAGAATTCAGTAAATGTGCTATTTTCTTATTCGCCGTTCTTATCTTCATTCTTTTAATATAGAATATTTTGACAAACGTTTCTAAACAAGAAAGTGAGGAAAAAAATTCCTTTAAATTAATTAGTGTTTGATTCCTTTCTAGAAGTTACAAAAAAGATGCTGGAACAAGGCTCTCAAAATCATATGAACTCTTAAATAGATTTCTCAAAAAGACATATTGCAATTTTAAACAACAGTAAATATTAATAAAACAGGTAATATGTGAGTCAGCGTTCCTCACTGCATCAAACCCAGGAAGCTATATGTCCGCAAATTCAAAAGGCTGCAATCTCGTCGAGACATTGGAAACATCCCGAGCTCGAACATGAAAGTTCCTCAGTCAACAAACTTTTGTTAAAAGAAACGGGTGAAAAGACAGAGGACAGGAAGTCTATAAAATGAGTTCATAATGAGAAATACAGTCGTGAAGGGAGATTGGCTCTAACCATTTAAATTTGTAGAGAAACAAAGAGAAATGGGTATGAAGTCTGTGGGAAGTTAAAATAATTCGCCTAAAATAATAATAATTTGCCTACGAATGGAGATAGAAAGATACCACTTTCAAAGAAAAGGTGAAAGTAAAATTGGAGTTGTTTATCATGAAACCAGAATATGTTGGTAACGATGTTTGCAGTTTGAATCACTTGGTAGTTCTTCAGTTGGTGAAGTGGTGCATTATGAGAATGAACATTGAGTGTGGTAAAGGCTTACAAATATTCTTCCTCCTCTGAGAAAAACATTTGTCAGAGAGAGACTGCATTTTTCGCAGCATCATAGCACGTTTTGAGTTTAGGAAAAATATTATAGATTACGCAATCCACCGACCCAGTATTCGCCATTCAAAATCAAAGATTTTTTAAATCTATTTCTTTGAAATATTTTATTGACGTTTGTTAAATTAAAATCGTTTCCTTGAGTACTTTTTAAAAAGAATGTAAATGTATTATATGCTGATAATGTTTTACTATGCCAGCATTTCCAAATTGTGCTCATCGATGCCCTGGGAAGACTCGACTCCTCAGGAGTGCCACAGGATAGGGGAGAATGGGGTTAGTTGTTTCACGGGACAAGTTGTTATATTGAAATTTCAAATTAACTTCCTATAGAAAATCACTTTTCTTACGCTAGATGGTAGCCCTCATTCGTTTATCTTCCTCACCCAAAAACTGGAGTGCCTGCAGCCGATAGCAGAGATAATTCTTGTGGTAATGTTGATTTTGTGCCCGTTAGTAAATTTTCATTTTCATTTTTTATTTGCGATGGAGCCCTTGAAGATATCTGTGTAACATCTATACCACGAGAAATCCTAGATTTCTGGTAAGTAATATTATATTTAAAAATTCTGTACAACTCTATTTTATCACTCACACGTTTCAAGATATTAAAAGCGTCACATGGAGTTACTTGTTACAATTTCGTTCGGGATACTTGCTACAGTGTAAGAGCTTGCCCCGAGTAAGTTTTCAATGTGCATTTCTGGAGGCAGCGGGAGTAGTGATGACCGATTGTTCATTGCGAAAGACGGCTTGTAAATATGGAATTAATTTCAAGACACTTTAGAGATATTGTAGTGAAATGAAAATTGCTAGTGATGGTAAGTTGCATTCCTAATCAATTAGAATTTAGTGAAGTTAAGCAGAAATATAAAAAATAAATAAATAATTTAATAATATAGAAATAATTATGAATTTTTAAAAATATTTATTGGACATTCTTCATACAAGTAACATTAATGAGTCCTTTTACTGTTACATGTCCAGAATTAACTGTACCTAGCATTAATTTAAAAAATGTCCTTTGAAAATCTTCACGGATCAACAGGAGACAGGACTTCAATCCTATATAGACAGTACGGTGGGCGAAAAAAAAATCCAATTTTTTTCATGTCGCTGTACCGCGGAAAAGTTGCTAAAGAGATAAATTAAACGAGGAAAAAATAAGGGAATTGATTAATATCTTCAGCTCGCGCATCTGCCTTGAAAATCATAGAAATCGACAAAAATCGACTGTTTTCGCATTTCTTTAAATTTTAAAATATCCCTTTATCTGTTTATTTGAGCTTTAGTTGGTTAGGTATTGATCTTCTTAAGAGTAATAAGGTTTGTTTTATCAAAAAAGGTCCATAATTTCCCGTTGCACGTTCCCTCCGAGGTTATAAAAATATGTGAAATTACTACAATATGCAATTCTTATTTCCTAACCTTCAACATAAACTTCATACATCTGCTTGTTGATGATTCACAGCACATCTATGTAAATGCATGAAAAAAGTTATTTAGGTCTAAAAATATATCAACTTCATTTATTTTCTTTTTTATTGTAATACAATGACCAAGCTCCAAAATCACAATGTTATTTGTTGCTTAAGAACTAATGGCAGGAATGCAAACAATAACGAAAAAATTAACAGACCTTTAAGGAAACATTTCAGCTATTAAGAGATCGTTATGTCTCTCAAATTTCTTGCATGGAATTTTCTCTTTCATCTCACCAAATGATACGTGGAAGTCTCATTTATAGGAAATTTTGGACATTCCGTGTAATAGCGTCGCTTCTAGACGTCCACAAACTTTTCGCGATGCTTTTGATCAGAGCTGGCCTTTAGATTTTGACGGCTTGGACACAAATATTGGAATTAGGCTCTCGTAAATAAAAGTTTTTATAGTCTGAAGAAGGTGATTTCTCAAAAAAATTAAGTTAGTATATGAATCCACCTTCTAGTTAGAAAAGAATTGTTAAAATTAATCTAAGCGATCGTAGACTTTTATTATAAGATAAAAAAGATGGGATTCAATCTCATTCGCAGTAGTAAAAATTTTAAATAATTAAATACGCTATAGGTAATTTTACATGTGATTATCTACTGTTCATTTATTTTTAATATATATAGCCAATAGAATTTATCATTATTTCTTTTATATCAAAGGCTTTGGAAAGGTACAGGATATAAATTTAGCTATATATTGTAATTTATTAACAACTACTGATATACACATAAAGTAGCTGGGTGCGGTGCCCAATAGCTCCCGGGCATAAGCCCAGATGATCGATCTGACTAGGCATAAACTCCTACGACGCGATTGGCTCCGAGGATATAATCATATTATGATCGAGAGACAGAGGCTCTGAAACGAGACTCGGCTTTTGATACGAGTTTGACATATATCTCAACTGCTTGTGTGTAACAAATAAACACCCCATTCAAATACTTTACCAGACCGAATAGAGGAACTGATTTCACCATCATTAATGTCTTGCAACAGAGGGGAAGGACTTAAATTGCAAGAAATCTTAATTTCCGTATAATAACTCCGGATAATTTTCGTATACACCTTGGTTAAAAATATTGAGTTTCGGCTTCCGTAAATTTCTGATAGTTTTCTCTTTTTTGCGTGCGACTGCTCGTCTTTAAAATTTGTCTAACAACGAGTACTCTGATGTATTTCCCTTCATTCACTGTCCTGATCAGAGTCATATTTTCAGTACAATTGAAAAATTGCATTGCATTCAGGATCAATAGATTTAAGAGATAGTTTTCAGAAAGGTAAAGAGTTGTATTGATTCCTTTGAACACGTGCTTTGGGCTTTGTGGTCGGTATTTATGTGGTTGGTAAAATATTTCCTGGTTTTATTTTATTTTTGCCATACACGATTTAAAAAAAAACGTTCTTTTCACTTAATTAACTCTCCAAGGATTTTGTATCCTGTTAACCACCTGGAATGTGAAAAATTTTATTATCTCTAATAGCCAAAATTTCAATAGATTTCGCCGCTTTTATGGCAGCTTCACTATTTGGAAGATATCATTGATCCTTAATGAGCGCTTTCTCATCAACATCGGGTTACGTCGGTTATTTCCAAGTTTTTCCATAAATCACACTTTTAAGAGACTAACTTTAATTTAAGGTATCCGACTGGTTTAAAATCGTCGGATTTGATGAAATTATCAAAAATCTTTTTATTTCTTAATTTTGTAGCCTGTTTAACCAGCTTTCTAAAACTGTATCACTTTTTACTCTACGTGAATTATAAATGGAGTTACAGCTATTTTATTACCGAATTGCACGTATTATTTTATGTTGCATAAAAACTTTAAATGTGTTTTCTGAGAAATGATATTTTGGAGGAAAACCGTCGACCGTAACATTGATTTCTCAAAAAGTTATTCAAGTATTGATAGGAAATTTTCTGAGATTGTTTTCTGTAATATGCTTGATGTTTTCCTCTAAAAACTAAGGTCAATTTGAAAATGAAGTATTATTTTTAAGTGCTTAAATATAAACGAAAAACATTTTTTATGAAAAAATACCAGTTTAGCAACTATGTTCAGCTATATCTCAAAACTATTTTGAAGTACAAGAAATATTTTAGAGCATAACACAGATAACTGTCATAAAAATGTATTCCTACAATGATTTATGTATATTCAGAATATGATTTTGTCTATGGCTGTTAGCGTAAGGCTAATATTTTAGTCATTTTTCTTCAAATTTCTCAGTTTTTTTTAAAAATATTATTTTGAAAGGCTAATTTTACAATATTTTCATAGTTTTAAAATATATGCTGTTTAAAAATAACATTAAAAATATATATAAGTTATTTTTCAAAAAAATGTCTCCGAACACAGTCGGATACCTTAAGAGGCATAACTATGTCTTAAATTCTAACGCGTTTCCTTAAAGTCCTGTTAATTTTTTTTGTCATTTTTTGCGATATTGCTATTTTTTTCTTAAGCAACAAATAATAAAGCGATTTTGAAGATTAGTTTTGAATTGTAATACAATAAACAAAAAAAAATAAATAAAGTTCATATATTTCTAGACCTAAATAAATTTTTTTCATGCATATACTTCGATCTCTTTAAATTCTTCGAGAAAATAATGTATAAAGATTATGTTGAGAGTTACGAACGGAAAATTGCATATTGAAGTAGTTTCACATAATTTTGTAAATCTTGGAGGGAACGTGTCTCCTGAAATTATGGACTTTTTGATAAAATAAATTTTATTACTCTTAAGAAGATCAATACTTAGAAGCTAATGATAAAATAAACACAGAAAGAAAAATTTTAAAATTTTAAACTTATTCAAACATAGTCGATTTTTGTCAATTTTTACGACTTTCAAGACCGATGCGCGAGCGGAAGATATCAATAAATTTCCTTACTTTTTTTCCCTCGTTTAAATTCTTACCCAGTAGCAACTTTTCCGCGGTATAGAGATATGAATTCTTTTTTTCCCCACCCTAATAGTCAGTGCTTCGGAGCTGTATTACGGCCTTTATACTAAGAAAGTTAAATCATTGTCATATCAGCAGGCAATTAAAAATCAAATAAAATCCCAGTGGGCTGGAGTAAATGTAAAAGTGCTGCAAGTGACTGGCTATCAACTTTTCTAAAGAATACGAAATTTTTTCTTCCTGCACTCCGCAGGTGACTAGCCTGAATAGAGTCACGAATTTCAATAGTAAAAATACAGTAACCTTGTAATTATCTTCACCAATTTTGTCAGAGTTTACGACAAAGTCAAATTCTAGGGTCAAGATATCTACAATGTTGATGAGAATGAAGTGACAACGGTTCAAAATCCAAGGAAGACAACTATCATGAATGGTACCAAAGAGGTTGGAGTTGTGACAACTGCCCAGAGAGGCAGTTTGGTAACCATGGCTTTTGCTGTTAGTGAGAACGGAAATTCAGTTCCTCCTTTTTCCAATTGTAAAATCCTTAAACGTCACTTCCGTTCAAATGTACCTCGAGGAAATTCAGGCTGATCAAATAAATATGGATGGATGACTGGGCAGGATTTTCAGAGCTTCATGAGACATTTTATAGAGCATGCCAGAGTCACCAAAGAGAGACCTTTCCTACTTATTCTGTAAAATCATCAGTCTCTTCTCGACTTATCATCATTGGACTTGGCTAAAGAGAGTGATACTTTTGACCTTCCAATTATATATTTGTAAAACCCGCAATTCAAATTATGATCATGATGATAACTCATCAAAATAATTTAGAAAATTTAGTGAAATTATGAAGAAGAGAGAGAACATAAGCGTACCGTTATCCTGTAGAGATTATAAAATAATAACATATTAGGAGAAAAAGGTACTGTATTTGGTTTTATTGATTAGCATATTTGTGGGCCACCAGCCGCAGTCGAGTACCTGTAGATGGCGCTGCCATCGCCAGTGACGTCTCAGCATCAAGCTGCCGAGAACAGAAGAGACGACGACGCGATACGAGACGTATGAGCGAGGTTGGTTTTTGTTTTCTCAAGACGAAAAGAAACGACGGTTTGAACGACGATATACGATTCTAATGAGTGCCATCCTTATAATATGACGGACTACAACTACTTTAATTGTACATAGCTGTAAATATTACTCCGTGTAACTTCTTAATAACAATATAGCCATTTAGTTTTATGAACTGTATATTAATTTATAGAACCGAACACTAAGCCTGCCTGATGACCGCCTACATATTTTATGTAACAATTAAACCCATCTATTGTACCTCATAGAGGGGTAATTTGTTACCCTCTATGGGATTAGTTAGATCAATTATATGTGTATAAAACTGTTAATATCTTTAACTTATCTCTATTTAATCGTCTTTAAAAAATATATTATGGATCTTGAATAATCAGAGTGAATTTTAAAGTGTGTTTCGTAAAAATACTTGCAATATTTTCTTTAAAAACTGTTTTTGAAAAAAATTATAACAACTATCCCCGGGCCTCCCCTTTATGAATTTCCTATTAACGATAATATAAATCTCAATTTTGGTCTTATTTTGAACAAAATTCGGCTGTCAGCAATTTCTGTCAAATGATCACGCGAGAATGAATATGTAAAAGGAAATGATATTAGTTGTATCCAGTTCAATTCCACTATTTGAGGCAAAGTGTAGTG
>BGPR01021423.1:0-26519 GCA_013235015.1 Araneus ventricosus
CATTCGGAACATATTTTTCAAAGTACATTCGGAACATATTTTTAAATGAACATTCGGAATATATTTTTCAAATTTTAATTTCACTTAAGCTTTCTTTTGACAAGTGTCAGGTTTTAGCTTTAAGGTGTAGCTGAGCTAACTTTAATTTCAGTACCTTCTAATTAATTCTTTTGGCTAAGCTAGGTTCAAATAACATAAGTTTACATTCTAACATTTTTTAATTCACATCTTATTTTGGAAGGAATGTGGGTTCTAAATGGAAAACGCAACCGATCCTTATGAAATATAGGTATTTTATCTGTTAATCAGAGTTTACTGCTCTTATGGCGCTCTTGATATTATCGGACAACTTACCAATGGAAAAATTAATGGCTTATTAACAATTCAAAACGTATTTCGATTGAAGTTAAGGAAGAATAGTGCTTCTCCAACCGACGCACTAAATATATTACTAAAAATCTCATTCTGTAGATGGCAATTTGAAATTTCAAGTAAGCTTTATTTCGGCTGTCATGAAATGTTAACTTCTTATTTTTTTTATAAATTGGTTTAGTATGAAAAGTCTATCTATGAGTCTTACTGCAAATATTCTAAAAACAGAATTTCAAATAAGAATTATAGCTTTGATTCTAAAGTGAACAAGGACTACACCAATGACGTGCCCTTTTAAAAATGATATTTTACTTCTTGTATTCTGCTTTAAACTTAATTCTTATAATATCGTTTCCCAAGCTGAACTCATTTGAATAAATTTTAAAGTGGACTGAGCCGACGCGTAGAAAATTAACCTATATTCTAACAATATATCGCCATTTGAGACAAAAAATTCAAAATTTGATTTCAATTTTATTTCAAAAATAAAGGAAACTGTTTTAAAGAATATAGGTTTGACGATTTGTCTTGGCCAAAAACTCATGCCGGTAACCCAAAAAACAAATTGACAGTTGCAAAATTTTTCATAATTTATTTACAGAGTTTCTATTAATGATAATGAAGAAAAATGAGAAACTCTCTGGCAGTATTCTTTTTAAAAACAAATTTAAAACACCATTTATTAAAAACCTGAAAGAAATTTGGACAAGATTCTAAAACTGAAAAAAGGGTAAAAGAATTCTGTTCGACCCACCCCAGATCTTGAATTGCGGATCCGCAGTAAATATTTCTTTCATTTTGTTGTTGAACGTGGTCAATTGATTCGCTTGTTGCGTTTTAAATTTTCTAAGAGATATCTAGTAATATATTGTAAAAACAGTGATGTCAATTTTTCTATATTTTATCGCGTACAAACTTGATATTTTTATTTAATTTCTCCATGAAATGAAAATAGAAATACATGGTCCTCGACTGTTTTAAAAAATATTTATTTATTTATTTTTATTTAAAACCCTCACCGGTCCGGCCTACCCGAAGGGATTTAAGGCCTTTAGCAGGCCGGCGAGGAAATATAAAATCAATACAAGAATATCATTATGACACACATAAAAGCATCCCAAACACATCATCAAAACGTTACAAATCTTGCAAAAAAGGGACAACAACAAAATAAATAAAGTAACCCAAAACATTCACAAAAAAATACGCCACTGAATCGATATTACACTTGGAGAGAAGGGTGGCAAATTTGGAGATAGGTCTCTATTCAAGATCATGAAATGATGTGAAATTGCTTAATTATTTCAAAATTAATTTCTGAGATATTCAGATATCAAAATGCAAGCTCAGAGAACCAGGATATTTTTGTGCCTTAGCTGGGTGCTCATATCCTTCTGTATTCAGATCACCTGTTTCTATTTTCAGTTTCAAAAATTCTGTTAGTTTTTAGAGAATAAGAGTATACTGTATTTAAATGTAAGTAAATTAGTTTATTTTTGAATAATTAATGTTTCGTAGGATTTATTATTAAATCTTACATTTATAAGTATATAAACAGAAAATAAAATAAAAATATGAAATTAAAAAGCCAAAGAAATATAATACAATGTTTTAATAGCTCACAGAATGCTACTGCAAACGTAAAACCAAGGCAGACAAAACATTTTTATATGAGCAGAAAAACAGAGAAATTTAATTTTAACAAATTGTAGAACAAGAGCAAAAGAATCTATCCAAGCAGACTTCATCAAGAGTTATCTACTTAGGCATGGATTCAAAAATTGGGAACTTTTTCTGTAAGAAGCTTTACTTTCGTCAAAGGAAGCCACTTGTAACCTGAAAGATCCCAAGATTATAGTGAGACAAAGCAAGAATTGATTACAAAATTTTTTATACATCCGAAACAAGAACGCTAATAAGATTAATTTTTAAAAAAAAATTAAAGAAAAATCATTAGCCATCAAGCATGTAAATTCTGTCATAAAAACAAAACCTTTCTGGTTGGGTGGGAAAATAATATTGCTTTGTTCTCTGTAGAGCCATTTTTGTTCTATGTGCGCTTGGGTAAGTTGAATACCTTTTCTTTGGGCAATAAAAGGGGATCGCCTTTCATTTTAAGACGGCATTCATATGCTTGATAGCTAATGATTTTTCATTAAATCTTTTTTTAAAATTAATCTTATTGACGTTCATGTTTAGACGTTTAAAAATTTTTGTAATCAATTCTTGCCTCGTCTTTCTATTTTCTTTGGATCTTTCGGGTTACAAGAGGCTTCCTTTGACGAAAATCAAGCTTCTTACAGAAAAGTTCCCATTTTTTGAATCCATGCCTAAGTAGGTAACCTTTGATGAATTCTGAATGGATGGATTCTTTTATTCTTGTTTTACAATTTGTTAAAATTAAATTTCTTTCTTTTTCTGCTCATATAAAAATGTGTGTAAGTAAATGAGATTTTTTTAATATTAAATTTATTTACCAATTGGTTAAGATTGCTTGTTTCTGAAAATATTCCATTCAACATGTTTTTATCTCAGACATATATGATTTTTTAAGTACTTTGCTGCGAAAAAAATGTTTATAGGGTTTCATGATAACGTTGCTTACAACGACATCATTTAGTGCTGAATAGCTGCCAAAATTTGTAATATTCCTAAGAAAAGTAAGAAAAAATTTATCACGAGTTAAGTACAAATAAACCGTAATTGCCAGACCATAACAATTCGGCAAGGTTTCAAGTTCCCCATCTTCTGTGCAGTTAATGAATCGCTGCATTTGACGCTTTTTCCCTTTCCTGCACATATAAGACGAGCTTAGTTGGATGTTTGTCTTTGAAATGGAATCTGGATACGAGTCATTTCTTCTGCAAATGGTATTTTACTGTATTTTCTGTGTTTCCATTTCAGCAACTCTCTATTGATTTCTCTAGACATCCGAAGTTTTACTGTCATAGTAGGCAATAATAAGAATGATAGGCAACAACTAACGCATGCTTTGGCATCAAAATACTTTTCGTCATAAACACATAATTTGAGTATTAAATTATGTATTAATTAATTTGAATATGAAATCATCACAAAAATTTAGATTACACATTATTTGGACTAAGCAACATTTTTTCAATGAAAATTGTTTTAATTTCTTCGAAAAGTCACCTAAAAGATTACTTAATATGAGAAGGCCTTGCATCGAGTATCTGTATTTGGGATAATATCTGGTCTAAAACGAAAGACAAATCTCAGGACTTTAGACTGATTAGGCTTCGAAAATGAATTCTTTGAAAAGCTCAGAATACTGTTCGTGCTTACAAAATTATTATAATTATAATAATTATAAAATTATTATAATTATTATACTTATTTTTATAATTATCTTACCTGTTGTTTATACTATTATCATTAAGTTATTAGAATTTCACTCTTCTTATTGATCTAATCTTTTATTTCTCTAATCACCTTGTACATGAGGTTACACATTTATCCTATTTTACAGGGCAATGAGAGAAGATCTAATTAGAAAACACTCATTGGTGTCTTAACGGAGCCGTAGAATATTGCTTCTATTGATTCGCAAAGAATGAAATCATTTAAATTGTTTCCTGTTTTTCCTCTGAAAAACTACGAGTTGGGAGGAAGCCTTTAATTTCATACCGCCGCAATCTAAAGGTTAATAACAGTTTTGGCAAGGAAATGGAGGAGCATATTACGAGGGCTGTTTTTAAAGTAAGTACCGTTTTGAAATTCGGCTACTGCAGCGATGCAGCTGACATTAAGTGCGAGCTCGTTGAGTATCTGCATCTGTAGGCTAGATACAGATGCCATTACGGAAGAATTCGACTGTATTTAAGTCTGTTTGTGAGTGTTTAAATTGCCTCAGTCAACTAAAAATCCCGCAGACAGTGAAATACGCTCTATCGCTCGTTTTCTTAATGCAAAAAATGTGAAAGCGGCTAAAATTCATCGGCATATCAGTGAAGCGTGTGAAGAAAATATTGTGAGCAAAGGAATGGTAAGAAAATTGGTTACAACAATTAAAGATGGCCGCACGCATGCGTGTGATGAGAAAAGAAGAGGGCGACCATCTGCCATTACTGAAGACTTGGTGCAGATAGTTGATGGAAAAGTTCGAGAGAACAGACGCTTTACGATTTCATCTTTGTCTAATGAGTTTCCTCAAGTTTCAAGACGAGTTCTTTATGGAACTAAGACAGAACGCTTAAATTATCGTGAGACGTGCTCACTATGGGCAGGCGGCAGATTTCTATGAGGATGGAATTTAAAAGCTGCTTGTAGGATACGACAAATGCTTTAATATTGGTGGAAATTATGTTGAAAAGTAGATTAAAGTACACACTTTCATGTAAAAGTAACACTAATAAAAAAGTGCACTTTTGTGTTTTTAATTTCAAAACGGTACTTACTAAAAAACGGTACTTTACAATAACTTACTTAACAACTTACTTAAACTTGCTTGTTCCTATTCCTCGTATAATAGGAACAAGCTTAATACGTAGGTCAGTATGTTGCAGTACTTAGAAATCGTGTAAAAAATTTATATGTAATATGTAAGGGAATAAACTACAAGTTTTACTTGTTTAATGCTTTCGACTCAACTTTTGTATGATTAAAATTAATTACGAAAGGTAGTTTAATTTAATGTTGTCAAATTAAAAGAAATATACGAGTAGTATGAGTTTAAAGTTTTTCACTTTTACTATTTCCTAGAAATCCCATGGGACACTATGAACCCAATTTTATAGTTCACTTGGACTATTCCAGTAAAACATTTGTGGAACTCTCTTTCCTGCAATTAGATTAGAATGCCAGGGAACAACTTTAGAGCTTCCTAACAATAATCATGTAATAATATGATCACTAATGGGATATATTTTCCCATCGTTAATAGGATTGGGACAATATATCCCACAAAAGAATTTATTTAAAAGTTCTTAAATCTGATATTAAAAAGTCTAATCATGAAAAAGTGTAAATTATCACTTAATAAGGCTACACTAAGTATGACATAAATATAGTTGTATTTACTGGAAAATTTAAAAAAAATAGAACATGAAATGAAACTTGAAGAATGAAACTTGAGTAATGTGCTTGCTCAAAATCCGCTTTTTACTATGTGAGAATGTTACCAAGTTCCTTTAATCATAATGTTATTACTTAATTCCTTAATTACTCTGAAAACTTTAAAACCCATGTAATAGTGGGATTTATTTATCCACAGGAGATGAAGTCTAATCTCCTTTACGTATATGTCCATTAGGGCCGAAAGGGGTTAAGTTGGTAATATTTGGAGAACAGCTATATTTTCAAATTTAATCGTCTTGTTGGCAAAACATTTCATTTAACACTTAATAACTCAAATGTATTTTTTAAAAAACTTTTTTAAGTTCATGGGGATTCTTCTTTGTCGATGCTAATTAATCAACCATATTTAGTGTATTCATATTGAAAATGATTTATTCGCAATTTAATTCAGGAACCAGATCCACCAAAAAAATTAAATTGTACCCTCAAGAATATATACTTCTTTACCATTTCTAGACATTCGCTAGCATTCATTACCTATGTTTTCCCGAAAGAAGAATTTGAAGCTCTCTCGGTTTACATGGGTGGAAGAATCAGTCTGATTGAAACCAAAAAAAATTGGCATCGATACATACGAGAAATAGATATCAGTCAATCGAACCAGAAGCGAATGTCTATACTCGATTTTCCTGCTTTTAAAATGTAGTGGATAGATAGAAGAAAAGAATTTAAGTGTGTAAGAAATACCGAGGAAATGTTATCGAGAATTCAGTTGTTTTAAGCTGCGTTCTGTGATTCAGGTTGCAAAAATACTGTTACAAATATGGAAAATCTCTTCCCAGCAATGTGAGTCTTATGGTTGGGAAGAGAGTTTTACAGGGATAAGTATGGGATGATTAGCAGCAGCCACGTCTAGTTCCCCGAACCTTGGCGACAAACTTGGAGACCATCTTGGCGAATTGGCGACAAATTCAACGACTTTGGCGTCGAAATATGGGATCTCAAAGGTGCTGGAATCTTCTCGATATTTCTATTAAGAGAGAAGATACACTTGAATGTACTAGATAATTCGATGTGACGTCACGGCCTGCCGGGGAAAACTATATAAAGAGAGCGCTTGGGTGACGGAGGGTGTGTGTTGATCGAATGGGATCGCCTTGGAGCACGAACGTCTTTGGAGTTCTATCCGCTGTGCGAGCTAGTAAGCTGTTAGACGGCGGTAGGAGCGTTGATCCACTAGGGACGGCTTTAGAGTTTCGTCCGCAGTGCGAGCTAGGAAGCTGGTGAGCTGAGCGCTATTGAAAGTACAGTTACTGTCATTACTAGTTATTTGCTGACTGTTTATGTTGTTAAATATCAAAGTGCTGAAATGTTATTACCAGTGAATTGTTGTCTGTTTACATTGGTAATCTGTGCAAGAACTATGGTTTCCTCTACTGTGCTACGTGTTTTCCTGCATATTTGTAAATAAACTTTCATCCTCCATTATCCTGCGTGTTGGACTGTTTACACCCTTCACCCACTGAAAGACTTTTTATAACAATACTCTTTGCTTCCCCGTTTTAGCTTTACTTTGACATTTAAAGAGTAAGACCTGAAATAAAAGTAGGAATTCATTTTATGCCGTGACGTATTTCTGAGGATAATATGCACTCAAAAATTAATTTTATTTCAATTCATTACTTTTGCATTCTTTCTTTATCATATATACGGTTCTCACTTAAATAAGGCCCACCCCCTCTTAAATTTAAAACAACGACAGCTATATTCATGACGGTAGTGTCTTGGGATAGCAAAAGGCTTATATGCGATGAGCCCACTTACAGAGCCACCTGGTGGCAAACTCGGAAGTTAGCATCTCTATCTCGAAAAGGATACAAAATGAGGGGAAATGTCAATTACAATGTTGTAAGGCGTTATCGATTTAGTACAAAATGTCACCTTCCGCACATTAATGCGAAGAGAAGAACGCTTAAAACGCACATATGATTGTTCGATAACATCACAAGAGATGTACAATAAGAAGAAATGTTATATTTAGGACAAAAACTACCCCAATATACTTTTTCCTGCGGAAATAAATCAAACAGCAGCTGTATGCGACCTTTGCACCAACATTGCAGGACTTTTGATGACGTATTAATATTGCTTGTGCTAGCGCACCAACTATGCCAGATAGCACGTAAGTTTGCAGCAAGTTTGATTTTGACTTGTCATGGCAAAATTTGACGCGTCAAACTTGAATCGAACTTGTAGCAAGTTCGATGTGACAAATAGCGCCACCTCTTTGCAAATCAAACTTGCTGCAATTTTGCAAAACAAGCTTCCTGCAAAGATAGCACAATAAAGAGATAATTATCTTTGTCTCTGTTTTAAAAAACATCCGATTTTTAATAGCATCTCCTAGACCGTAATTCTTTTTTATTAATTCAATAAATCAATGATAATTTGTGAAAAAGATAACTTTTTTATAAAAAAAATTTTTGAAATATTTTCCATCTTTTCACTAAATATATCACTCTCACTTTAAAGAAAACTATATCGCCTTTTTCTTAATGTTGAAATTTTAACGTTTATAAACAAAATTAAATCTAAAAAACAGTCAGTGTTTGTTGAACAATAATAACTAGACATTTTGTCCCATTTTAAAGTAATTACTTTTGAACTCTAATTTCATAATTTATTTTACTAGCAAAACGTAGTTATTATAGAAAATCGCTCTCTCTTTGACTTCAAATCATATTCTCAACTCAAAAAATTAATGAAATCCAGAAAATAGTTAAAAATAAATCGTATACGAATCGAATCGAACGATGTATTAGCGAAATCTATCTTCGCTTCTCACAGTTCGACTGGCTCAATGGTTAGCGTCTCCGCTTCGGAACCGGGAGGTCGCGAGTTCTATCCCGGGTTGTGTTTCGTACTCTGTTTTTGCTTTAATTTGCAATAAGTTTGCACGGCAAGTTTGCTGCAAGTTCGTTTCATGGTGACTTCGGAGCTTTCGCTAACTTGCTGCAAGCTTGCACTATTGTCATGACAAATTTGTGGCAAACTTGCACTCTTGTCATGACAAATTTGTGGCAAGCTTGCTGCAAACTAAAATTGCTATATGGGATATGATAAAACGTGTGTAAAGCGAAATTCAAACAAGGGCTCACATTTGCATTGTCGATGACGGAGAACACTCTGAACACCTAAACTACAGCTATCTTGTGATATCTTATAGTTTTTTCTCTTTTCATACCGCCAAAATTTCGGAAATCACGAAGGATCAAATGTGCAATTTAGCGTTTTGTTCTTCGTATTAATGTGCACAAAGTGTTTTTGTACTAAATCGCTAACGTCCTATAACTTTGTAATTAAGATTTCCCCCTTATTTTGCATCGTTTTGCAGATAGGAAAGCTAATTCCAGAGTTTTCAGCTAGGCGTCACTGTAAGTGGACTCATTGAATAGTGCATAGACGTTTTACTATACCTAGATACTGCTTTCATGACTATAGCTGCCTTCGTTCTGAAGTTAAGTAGGGGTGGCCCTTATTAGACTCTGCATAAATCTCTATTGCTGAATATGAACGCGTTTAAATAAATTGTTACATCTATCTAAGTTTCAGTATTGAGGTTTAAGCTAATCTGAAGTGGAATTATAATATTAAATAAGTGCTACATTTAAATATCCTGCAACATATCTGACATATAATTCTTTTATATAGCATTCATATTTCTTAATAATATTGTTTCCTACACAATGAGGAGTTCGTATTTTAAGATGATGCATATTTCTAAATATTTTAATGGTAAAAATTCCTTATGTTTTCCTCCTAACATTTATAAATATCAATAAAATATTTGATGATTCGATAATTTTTAATTTTAGCGTGTTATAGAATAGTAAATAATATTGTCATCTTTTTTTATGCCATGAGACCATTTCTCTCGGATATTCACAATGATCTAAGATAAAAAATTTCATTCGGTCATTTTGTTTCTGCTCCAGTATTAACATCACTTTTCACAATTACTTGTGTTCTATCATTTATTCAATTAATAACTATTTAAAGGATAGCGATATTGAAATGTTTAGTCATTATCATTCTTATACTGCTAAATTATTCTTTACATTGTTTTCAAATTAATTACACATTTATATAAGTTATTTATAAATCAGCAATTTTATTTCATATCGGTATCTTATTTCCCTAAGATTTAGTTTCATTGTGATGTCTTTAGATTTAATACCGACAAATATTTGTTTTAGATGATTGTTTGGATTTCAGTTAATTTTTATCCCCATTATGTGGTACAAAATTCTCGAAGAATGCAGAATAAATAGCTGCATTAATTCTATTCCAGGACAAATTTATTAATAACATCAGATAGGACTAAATGTTCTTGGAGAGTTACCAGAAACATCTGATTTCTCTTGGAAGCTTTATGAGAATTTGTCGCTCCATGAAGTAACACAATATGAGCTGAATTAACTCGGCTTAACTGTGAATATTCAAGGAATCTTTGCCAAGAAATCTTCAAACGCCTTTGTTTCAGTTTGTTAAGCATTGCAATAATGAATAAAGTCCTTAGAAACATTAAGGCAGGGAATTGAGACAATTTTAGAGATAAATTCAAAAATGCATTTAATTTAAAACAGGTTTTGTCACTATTATTTCCTCAAATGTTTACTCAGGTCGAGTGATATATCTATAATTTGTTAATTTTTTTATCTTTAAATATATTAATTATGCATTAATTACTTTATAAGAATTTTTTCACCCATGGTAATTTTGTTCACTATACTTCCACATGTAATGACAAAACAGAGTGTGTGACAAAGGCCTAGAGCAGAAAACCTTTTACATTCTGTTTACCAGTTAGCATACTTAGTATTTTCAAAGTAACTGCACTCTGAAGGTATATTTTTAAGCATTTATGAAAAGTGTAAGATGATATTTGCTTAGAACCCAAATTCCTGTAGTATATGACTACCAAAATTCCTAGAGTAGAACAATTTGAAAAAATATGTAATCCTTTTGGATAAAGTAGACTTTCTTCTTTCTGCTATAAGAGTGGGTTGAATTGATCTCCTGCAAAAGTAATCTGCAAATTCCTAACAGTTACTTTTGGATGATGAAATGTAGACATTTGTCGCAGTAATGGGATACTCTAAACCATTCCCTTTCAATGGTGCCAGTCTATTTTTTAACTTGTCTTAAGGTCTGATACGATTGCTGTATCAGAGCGTCTTTGGTATTTCCTTCCCTTCTTGGAGCCTATCTATTGAGTCTCTAATGATGTTGACGGCATTGTTATCCTTCTGTGCTGTTCCATCAAAACATGTATGAAGGCCATTTCGGATTTCCGCCCACCTTTTAAAGTTTTTCCTGTATATTTCGAATTCGCGACATTCCCTACAAATTGATGCTTTGATTTTTTTGAAACTTAAATAATTTTTGAGGTCTCAAAGAGGATGAATTTTTTAAAAGAATTAGTTGATAATCCAGTCAGCGAAGGGTTTGAAAATAGACATTAAATTATATTGTTTTGAAAATTTGTGCAGTTATTTGAACGGGGATGGAACTTATTTGTGAGGGGTGATGAACATACTAAAAATCTCCGGTCATGGTTGGAGAGCTCGCGCCGCCATCTTGGATTACATCCCCCCTCCTATTTTTTTTTAGTTTTTCCAGAACATCTCGAAAAATATTCGATTTTCAACTTACAATTGATATACAAAATAAAAAAGTGTAAAATTCCCTACAAATATATACTTTTGTTTTTCTTCCAGCTATAATAGTTTCCTAGAAAATGTTTCTCAAATTTTAATGCCATCTTGGTTTCATCCCCCCTTTTAATTTTTCTTGAATATCTCGAAATCGATTCAATTTTCAAATTATATGTGATCAGTAAATTAAGGAGCTTAAAATTCCCTACAAACGCATGCTTTTATTTTCCATCACGATAATGCGCTGGTTCGTAGGCCCCTTCGGTTGTCAAATTGTGAAAATATCACGCAGATATATTCAAATAAGCAGCTTAATGCCCAGATCTCGTCCCTGTGACTGTCTTCTGACATTAAGAATTTGCTTAAAGAGAAGCGATTCTTAAGTTCCGCTGAAGTGTAACGAACAACGACGAAAGCTCTGGAACACTTGGAAAAAAGAAGTTTCGAATTCACATTTAAATCTTTATATGGACAGTGACAAAACTCCATAGATGCGCAGGGTAGTTACTTTAAAGGTAGTATCAAATAAGCAGGTTATATCTTCACTCTTTCTTACGAATTAGAATAAGTTCGGAAATTATTTGCATATATTAAGTCATTTCTATATTAACAGTTTTTCTGTCATTAATAGAGAAGTGTTTTAAATAGCCTTTATTATATGCCTGAGTTAATAATAGCAGATAAATCTCTAGCCAGTGTAAATTTATACATTGCATCATGATTGCAATTAAGGCCTGATGAATTATTCATAAATCTCAGAAGGTTCACAACCATTTGTTTACAGTTTGATAGCGCAATTCGGGAACACATTTAGATTACACATACATATTCATGTGATGGATTTCTAGCCTTTAGTTGTTTTAAATTATAATCGGTACGATCATTGTTATGGACATCAAAATATTTCGATGGATCCCCACTTCTTATTCCGTTTTCTCAATAAAGTCTTGAAATTAAAACTTTATCGTGTTCTATTATTCCTGCTTTCGTCAGTAAAAATCCGTACTCTCTTGACTGAAGTGGAAACGCTTTTCATCATCTTCCCCGTGGGGAAAATTACTAAAAGGTATATTATATATCTGCTTTCGGCAATGTATTTATTTTTTTAAAAAATTAAATGTACTTTTAAGATATGCATAAAATCGGTTACTAGAATAAAAGGTTAAAAACTATAATTCATTTTTTATGGCAGGTTTCCAGTCAATCGACCCACATAAAACTTTGTTCCATGTGAGCTACATTATTTCTGTATTTATGGTGTTCCCTTAAACTTTAAAATTTCCTTTTAATGACATATTAATCTTTCTAATATTTTCCGTGTATGAATATTTTACTGCTCTTCTCCATCTGTTTTACGTACTAGAAAACAGAGGTCCTTTACACTCATTCAATTAAATTTTTTTCTTCCATTTTCAATCCGTATCCGAATAGCGGACAAAATTTGCTTACGAGGAGACTAGCATATTCAAAAAGAAAATTTTAGATGAAATTTCTTTGGGTACAGTGAATATTCGGAAAGTTTCTACCATAAAGGAGAAAAATGTAGACAGATTTCAACATAAAAAATATTAAATCTTTTTATAATAAACTAGCTGTTATGCTCGGCGTTACTCGAGATTAAAACACTTTCATGCCTAATATTTTTTATGTAAATCTACTTTTGTATAGAAAATTATAATACCCCAAATCCTCTATCGTTTGAAATGATTTTTTATTTAAAATGAGAATATCAATTGAACCAGACGATTTTTAAAAACCGCCTATAGTTAATGTGAGTTAATGGCATTCGCTTTGTACGTTTAAGAATGATTTCGGATAAATAACCTCCTAATTTTCAATTTAATTATCAATGTAATTCCCTTGAACGAAAGATGATCATTGTATCAATTCGCATTGTAAGATAATTCTTGACTACCGATTGCTATTTTCCTATGTAATTGAGACGCCAGATAGAACCCTGAGATGAAGACACTTAATTTGAAGCCGTTATGTTGCAAATTTTTCACGCTCGATGTCTACTTTTCTATGCAATTGAGAAGACAGTCTAGAAATCTCAGGTCAAGAAATCTAGGCTGATGTCGTGATGACGTAACTGGTACGAACGAATTTTTAAATTTAAGTTTCATTCAATTCTTTCAACACATTTGAATCTTTTAAAGTTTATAATTCAAACAAACATGGAAGTTTGGAACTCTTAACACTTCGCATGAGCGCTATTTTCATTAATTTTATATTTGAGCCGAATAAAAGTATATCCGAGAAAATTTATGCAGTATTCCACATACAAAAGCAATCTTTCAAGAAGTGTAACTGATTTCTGAGTCGGATAACTGCTCCTCACCCACTAAATCTGAATTTAAAGGAATTCTTAAAATCATTGATATTTGATAAATAAAAATTTATATCTGTCATTCTGATTCCTTATTTATAAATAAGCAAGTCACCATTTAAATTCTCTTTGAAACATTTAGTCTTTAATATCAATGCTTACTTAAGATCTTTTGATTCAACGCTTAGAGATAATTTTCCTGCGAACCCATAATTTTCCGTTAATAGTTTGAACAAAACTTTTGACTTAGATACTAAGTGAAATATATTGCAAATTTACGGAAACTTAAATAATTTATGTAAACATCGCACGACCTTCGGTGATTAGACTACCCACGCGAAACTTTAGGTTCTGAAAGATATCTTTTGAGCATTGCTTTGATGAGTTAAATTCCACATTTAATTTTTTTAGAAATTTAAATAGAATTGCTTGAAGCCTCTTCTCAATATCAAATTTAAGGATTTTAATGGTTAGTAATCGAATACTCTCGAAAAATATGTTAATTTACACATTACTATTCAAGCACTTTTTGCCAAAGGGTTAAACAAATTCATTCATTTCCTTCCTTAACTATTACCAGCATGCACTTCTAACTCAATCCTAATGCGATCCTAATGAATCCTCAATCCTAATGAAAACAAGATGAACGATAATATTTTGCATTAATTATATGAATTCAATTACAAACGTTTCCCATGCCTGCTTGACATTTTCATTTTTCATATATATATATATATATATATATATATATACATAATATCACTTAATTTTATTTCAAATTCTAATGTTATAAATATTACAGTCTTAATGTATTCCAAAATCACTTTTCTTAAACTCCAGTTTCGTTCTATTTCCCGCGCTGGAGGTATATTACATCTCTCGTCTTGGCATATTTATTACTAAAAGAATATTTTAATCGTTTCCACGCGCACACAAATCGCGAAATAAGCGACTCCTTGACGCCATGCATCTTCCCTAAAACGCTTATGTAATTTATTAAAAATAGCCAATATTCCCTTCACTTTGATCACGTGTTATATTGTTATTCCCTTATCTGAGAGAATCGGGGATTTTCTACTTTCATAAAACAAAATGTCAAGAAAAAAATGCGCGGGAAGAAAATGCCGAGAGTTCTTATAGAGAGAAAATAAACAAAAGGGGGTATATATATAAAAGGGGAAGATAATATTATATAATAATAAAAACAAACGCAACGAATGCGCAATAATGCTGCAATTCAAGAAGATTTGTGGAAAATATATCAATGTCATGAAAAACAATCAATATTGAAATTAAATGGAAAGACTAGTAGTAGAAAGTAGTTAATCGGTAAAAGCGTATAGATGCTCATCAGGGAAAGTAAAATCTATACGAACAGCTAAAAATTAGAGAAATCATAATGTTTTCTACGAACAGTGCTGGCATAAAGCTAAAAACACTGTCCTTTACCCTGAACATTATGATATACCAAGAATTCGAATGAAATACCAAATATTAGAAATAATTTTACGAACTTAAAACTGAGGGATGCAGCCAACGGGAGACGTGACAAAGGAATGAACCTAACGCGTCATGTAGGGTCCGGATGTTTATGAAATATCAAGTTAAACGAGCAATGTGAGAAGTTTTTTGGATTGTTTATCACCGGTACACTTTGCTTTTTTGACACATAAATATTGTGTTGGTATGCTCTGAAAAAATTCCCACTTTCATCGGCATTCGCAATATTTTGAGGTTCATAGCCTTCAATTAGTTTTTAAATTTTTTTAATCCACGCATTTACAGTCTCATCCTAAACGTCCCAGCTTCACCGCATACTGCTTTGAAAGATATCCCATGTAATTTTCTGAAACTTTTAATCCATCCATTTCATGCATGAAAATCAGTTTTTCTTAATTTTTCTGCAATATCTTTAGATAGGGTTCATAATATAGGTACAGATATCGGCAGATTCCGAGATTTTGCATCTACAATCCACTGTCATAGAAATTCGTTAATTTCTTTAGTGGCTGTTTTCCTCATTTTTCTCTTGGTTGAGCTATTTCCATTCAACCATACTTAAGTTATTTCGCTCTTCGTCTTAAATATTTCGTAAAATTGAGATTTTCCTACTTTGAATTTTTCAATAATTTGTTTCGCGCTCAAATTAACTTTCTCTTTAATTATTTCCATTTTAGTATCAATATCTAAAAGATTCTTTTTATGCATTCTATTTTGCAAATAAATCTCCGTTATTTCCGTTAATATATTCCGTTTATTTTGCAATATATCACTAAAATTAAGGGCTCTGGGCGGTACACGCCCCTTGATGACATATATAGACTTCATAAGCTTCCATATGAAATAAAAATTGTCGAAATCCGTCGGGTGGTTAATGCTGGTGATCTGTCTAAAGGTTTTCCCCAAAGAGAAGGTATGGTGGATAATTATTTTTATTTCGGTCGGACATGGGTCAAGGATCGTCTGGTGGTGGCAGGCGATCCTTGATGACATATCTAGATGTGAAAAGCTTTCTTATGAAATAAAAACTGTCGAAATCCTTCGGGTGGTTGTGGCTGGCGAACTGTCTAAAGTTTTGTCCCCATAGCGATTGTATGGTGGAGGAATTGCTTTTCAGTTTCGTTCAAAAATATGAGATGGTGGGAGGGGCAGGCGACCCTTTATGGCATATCTAGATGTCATAAGCTTTCAAATGAAATAAAAAAGTGTCGAAATCCGTCGGGTGGTTGTGGCTGGTGAACTGTTTGAATGTTTCTCCCCATAGAGAATTTATGGTGGAGAAATGTTTATTCCTATTTCGTTTGAAAATGGGAGAAGGTGGAGGGCAGACGACATTTGAAGACTTATCTAGACTTCATAAGCTTTCATATGAAATAAAATTATCAAATCGTCGGGTGGTTGGAGCTTTCGAACCGTCTGATGATTTTACCAAATTATTTCAAATGTATAGATTATTCCTATAAAACCTCTTTGTTATGAAGTTTTTAATTATAACCAAAAGGAACATCACAAAATTTGATTTTGTTTTTGCCTTTAGGTTAAAAATGTTTTAAAACTGAAAAAAAATTATAAACAGAATAAATCCGTATACTTGTGCATGCAATAATATACTCTTGTATCTATATTATTCTTATAAACCATTCTCAGTATTGTGAGGATTGCTTACTTGAACCGAGCATTCGAAGTGTCCAACTTCTGGGTTTTTAAAGAAGAAAAAAAAAGTAAGTAAATAATCCATCATAAGAGATACCCGAGTGTATATAATCAGCTTCATAAATTAAAAAAATAATTGCTTTATACTTTAATTTATAAGTTATTAGGTAGACAACAATATAATCTTGTCACTGAAAGATAATGAATTAAAATTGAACATTTCTGAAATGATTAAATAGTTGTGGAACTTTAACGTAGAATACCGCCATCTACCGGACAAAAAAAACCAATGTAGACATTGTAAAATAATGTGAATTAAACAGCCTTCCCGGTTAAACATAGAAGCAATGAAATCATACTGAATGTTCAGTCACATTACACAATAAACAGTTAAATATTCTGATTCATATTCTTACTTGAACAGAGTATTCGAAGTGTCCAACTTCTGGGTTTTTAAAGAAGAACAAAAGTTTGGAAATAATTCATCGTAAGATATACCCGTGTGTTTATAATCAGCTTCATAAATTAAAGAAATTAATTGCTTTATACTTTCATTTATAAGTTATTAGGTGGACAACAATATAACCTTGTCACTGAAAGATAACGAATCAGAATAGAATATTTCTTTTCTGATTAAATAGTTCTGGTACTTTTACGTAGAATACCGCCATCTACCGGACGATTACAACCAATGCGGGCATTGTTAAATTATATAAATTAAGCAGACTTCCCGGCTACACATAAATTCAATGAAATCATACTGAATGTTCAGTCACATTACACAATAAACAGTTAAATATTCTGATTCATATTCTGTGCTAATAAAACACAGTTTGTTCTTTGAGATGACTTCGTTCTGAGGAGGGACAGTGAAATCGATGACATGGAAAAAAACATATTTTATGCTAGCACTTAAAATATTAACTTGACAATAATCACTTTATTTTATTGAAATAAGCTTGATTAACTGACACAATTTTATTTTTTGAACAAAATAAAAAAATATATCAATCACTATACAGTACAAGATATATATAATCATAGTGCATATTATATACTTTAGGAAGTTCTCAAGATAAGTATAAATGCAATATAATTACAAAGAATGCTTAATCGCATTACAGGATAAAAATTACCCAGATAGCAATTTTAGTTTGCAGCAATCATGCTCTGCAAATCTGCAACAAATTTGACATGACAAGAGTGCAAGCTTGAAACAAGTTTGCAGCACGTTAGCGTCAGCTTCGAAGTCACCAAGCGTCAAATTGTAGCGAAAACAGAGTACGAACACAGCCTCGGATAGAGCTTGCGACCTACAGCTTCTAAACCTGACGCTCTAACCACTCGGCCAGATACACTGTGAGAGACGAAGATAGATTTCGCTAATACATCGTTCAATTCGATTCCTATACGATTTATTTTAAACTGTTTTCTTGATTTCATTATTTTTTTAAATTTTGACTTGAGAATATGATTTGAAGTCAAAGAGAGAGCGATTTCCGCTAATAACTACGTTTTGCTAGTAGAATAAATTATGAAATTAGAGTTCAAAAGTAATTACTTTAAAATGGGACAAAATGTATAAGTTATTATTTCTCAACATTGACTGTTTTTTAGGTTTAATTTTGTTTATAAACGTTAAAATTTCAACATTAAGAAAAAGGCGATAAAGTTTTCTTTAAAGAGCTAGTTCTAGTAAAAAGATGGAAAATGTTTCAAAATTTTCTATAAAAAAGTTAGTTTTTTCACAAATTATCATCGATTTATTGAATTAATAAAAAGAAGGATGGTCTAGGAGATGCTATTAAAAATCGGATGTTTTTTAAAACAGAGAAAGACCTTTCTCTGTTTTAGTGTCTCTTATAGTGTGCTATCATCTTTGCAACAAAATTGTTTTGAAATCGGGCTGTGAACTTGCCATGACAAATTCACAACAAACTCATTTTGCAAGCGAGGGTGGCGATTCTTCCTGGTTAATTTGCAGCAGTTTCTCTACAACATCGACGCGTCAAATTTGCCATGACAAGATAATATCAAATAAAAATCAAACTTGCTGTAAACGTACGTGCTATCTGGGTAGGTACATGCTTCATTCTTCGGTATAATTTTAATTAAAAAAGAAGCAATTTGTTCATATAGAATAAATGTCATACTTAATACTAATGAAAAACTATTCACACAATGAGAGACACTCTCAATGGAATAGAGAATTACGCTCTCAATGAAATAGAGAATTACACTCTCAATGAAACAGAGAACTGCACTCACAATGAAATAGAGAATTGCATTCTCAATAAAATATTTCTAATTGCTGAGAAAATTTCTTTTCTAAGAAAAAAGTCATTCGTCTGTAGAGTTGAGACGATGATAAACCATATCAAGGCAGTTTTAATTCACTCAAATGAAAATAGCATTTTGCAACGCAAAAATTCTGCACATAGCTTAAAACCTACATACGTGAATTTTTTGCAATATCGAAAGTTCCTTATAACAAAAAATATTGATAAAGCATGCGCAAGAATAAAATATGGCGTAAAGTGCATATTTTCTTGACAGTGAGAACAAAACAGCATTTGATGGTAAGGGAAATATTAATTAATCTTATTAAGAATTAGAAATTTTATGAATAAAAAATACGGTAGCTGTCTCAAGGATAGGTGACATATTACATATATTTATTTTGTTAGGAAAGCATCATTGTTCACTGAAAATGAGATGATGCAACCCAAATGCTAATTGATACACTAAGCAAAAACAATAATAATAATTAGCAAAACGGAATCCCTTCTTTTAGGAAAACCTGAAAATATGTACATGAAATAGTGCAAGAAATCTTCAGAACGATTTTTTCTTTTCTTTCATATATTAGCTTGATTGTCTACACTTAAGGCCCAATCTAAGGGAAAACATTTACTGCAATTATTCAAGCAGGTAATCTATGCTGCTTTTAAACTGGGAAGAATTCAGTAAATGTGCTATTTTCTTATTCGCCGTTCTTATCTTCATTCTTTTAATATAGAATATTTTGACAAACGTTTCTAAACAAGAAAGTGAGGAAAAAAATTCCTTTAAATTAATTAGTGTTTGATTCCTTTCTAGAAGTTGCAAAAAAGATGCTGAAACAAGGCTCTCAAAATCATATGAATTCTTAAATAGATTTCTCAATTAGACATATTGCAATTTTAAACAACAGTAAATATTAATAAAACAGGTAATGTGTGAGTCAATGTTCCTCTCTGCATCAAATCCAGGAAGCTATATGTCCACAAATTTAAAAGGCTGCAATCTCGTCGAGACATTGGAAGCATTCCGAGCTCGAATATGAAAGTTCCTTAGTCAAAAAACTTTTGTTAAAAGAAACGGGTGAAGAAACAGAGGACAGGAAGTCTATAAAAAGAGTTCAGAATGAGAAATACGGTCGTGAAGGGAGATTAGCTCTAACCATATAATTTTGTAGAGAAACAAAGAGAAAATGGAGATGAAGTCTGTGGAAAGTTAAAATAATTCGCCTAAAATAATAATAATTCGCCTATGAATGGAGATAGAAAGATGCCACTTTCAAAGAAATGATGAAAGTAAAACTGGAGTTGTTTATCATGAAACCAGAATATGTTGGTAACGATGCTTGAAGTTTGAATCACTTGATAGCTCTTCAGTTGGTGAAGTGGCGCATTATGTGAATGAACATTGAGTGTGGTAAAGGCTTACAAATATTCTTCCTCCTCTGAGAACAACATTTGTCTGAGAGAGACTACATTTTTCGTAGCTTTATAAAACGTTTTGTGTTTAGGAAAAATATTATAGATTACGCAATCCACCGACCCAGTATTCACCAATCAAAATCAAAGATTTTTTAAATCTATTTCTATGAAATATTTTATTGACATGTGTTAAAGTAAAAACGTTTCCTTGAGTACTTTTGAAAAAGAATGTAATTGTATTATATGCTGATAATGTTTTACTATGCCAGCATTTCCAAATTGTGCTCATCGATGCCCTGGGAAGTATCGACTCCTCAGGAGTGCCACAGATAGGGGAGAATGGGGTTAGTTGTTTCACGGGACAAGTTGTTATATTGAAATTTCAAATTAACTTCCTATAGAAAATCACTTTTCTTACGCTAGATGGTAGCCCTCATTCGTTTATCTTCCTCACCCAAAAACTGGAGTGCCTGCAGCCGATAGCAGAGATAATTCTTGTGGTAATGTTGATTTTGTGCCCGTTAGTAAATTTTCATTTTCATTTTTTATTTGCGATGGAGCCCTTGAAGATATCTGTGTAACATCTATACCACGAGAAATCCTAGATTTCTGGTAAGTAATATTATATTTAAAAATTCTGTACAACTCTATTTTATCACTCACACGTTTCAAGATATTAAAAGCGTCACATGGAGTTACTTGTTACAATTTCGTTCGGGATACTTGCTACAGTGTAAGAGCTTGCCCCGAGTAAGTTTTCAATGTGCATTTCTGGAGGCAGCGGGAGTAGTGATGACCGATTGTTCATTGCGAAAGACGGCTTGTAAATATGGAATTAATTTCAAGACACTTTAGAGATATTGTAGTGAAATGAAAATTGCTAGTGATGGTAAGTTGCATTCCTAATCAATTAGAATTTAGTGAAGTTAAGCAGAAATATAAAAAATAAATAAATAATTTAATAATATAGAAATAATTATGAATTTTTAAAAATATTTATTGGACATTCTTCATACAAGTAACATTAATGAGTCCTTTTACTGTTACATGTCCAGAATTAACTGTACCTAGCATTAATTTAAAAAATGTCCTTTGAAAATCTTCACGGATCAACAGGAGACAGGACTTCAATCCTATATAGACAGTACGGTGGGCGAAAAAAAAATCCAATTTTTTTCATGTCGCTGTACCGCGGAAAAGTTGCTAAAGAGATAAATTAAACGAGGAAAAAATAAGGGAATTGATTAATATCTTCAGCTCGCGCATCTGCCTTGAAAATCATAGAAATCGACAAAAATCGACTGTTTTCGCATTTCTTTAAATTTTAAAATATCCCTTTATCTGTTTATTTGAGCTTTAGTTGGTTAGGTATTGATCTTCTTAAGAGTAATAAGGTTTGTTTTATCAAAAAAGGTCCATAATTTCCCGTTGCACGTTCCCTCCGAGGTTATAAAAATATGTGAAATTACTACAATATGCAATTCTTATTTCCTAACCTTCAACATAAACTTCATACATCTGCTTGTTGATGATTCACAGCACATCTATGTAAATGCATGAAAAAAGTTATTTAGGTCTAAAAATATATCAACTTCATTTATTTTCTTTTTTATTGTAATACAATGACCAAGCTCCAAAATCACAATGTTATTTGTTGCTTAAGAACTAATGGCAGGAATGCAAACAATAACGAAAAAATTAACAGACCTTTAAGGAAACATTTCAGCTATTAAGAGATCGTTATGTCTCTCAAATTTCTTGCATGGAATTTTCTCTTTCATCTCACCAAATGATACGTGGAAGTCTCATTTATAGGAAATTTTGGACATTCCGTGTAATAGCGTCGCTTCTAGACGTCCACAAACTTTTCGCGATGCTTTTGATCAGAGCTGGCCTTTAGATTTTGACGGCTTGGACACAAATATTGGAATTAGGCTCTCGTAAATAAAAGTTTTTATAGTCTGAAGAAGGTGATTTCTCAAAAAAATTAAGTTAGTATATGAATCCACCTTCTAGTTAGAAAAGAATTGTTAAAATTAATCTAAGCGATCGTAGACTTTTATTATAAGATAAAAAAGATGGGATTCAATCTCATTCGCAGTAGTAAAAATTTTAAATAATTAAATACGCTATAGGTAATTTTACATGTGATTATCTACTGTTCATTTATTTTTAATATATATAGCCAATAGAATTTATCATTATTTCTTTTATATCAAAGGCTTTGGAAAGGTACAGGATATAAATTTAGCTATATATTGTAATTTATTAACAACTACTGATATACACATAAAGTAGCTGGGTGCGGTGCCCAATAGCTCCCGGGCATAAGCCCAGATGATCGATCTGACTAGGCATAAACTCCTACGACGCGATTGGCTCCGAGGATATAATCATATTATGATCGAGAGACAGAGGCTCTGAAACGAGACTCGGCTTTTGATACGAGTTTGACATATATCTCAACTGCTTGTGTGTAACAAATAAACACCCCATTCAAATACTTTACCAGACCGAATAGAGGAACTGATTTCACCATCATTAATGTCTTGCAACAGAGGGGAAGGACTTAAATTGCAAGAAATCTTAATTTCCGTATAATAACTCCGGATAATTTTCGTATACACCTTGGTTAAAAATATTGAGTTTCGGCTTCCGTAAATTTCTGATAGTTTTCTCTTTTTTGCGTGCGACTGCTCGTCTTTAAAATTTGTCTAACAACGAGTACTCTGATGTATTTCCCTTCATTCACTGTCCTGATCAGAGTCATATTTTCAGTACAATTGAAAAATTGCATTGCATTCAGGATCAATAGATTTAAGAGATAGTTTTCAGAAAGGTAAAGAGTTGTATTGATTCCTTTGAACACGTGCTTTGGGCTTTGTGGTCGGTATTTATGTGGTTGGTAAAATATTTCCTGGTTTTATTTTATTTTTGCCATACACGATTTAAAAAAAAACGTTCTTTTCACTTAATTAACTCTCCAAGGATTTTGTATCCTGTTAACCACCTGGAATGTGAAAAATTTTATTATCTCTAATAGCCAAAATTTCAATAGATTTCGCCGCTTTTATGGCAGCTTCACTATTTGGAAGATATCATTGATCCTTAATGAGCGCTTTCTCATCAACATCGGGTTACGTCGGTTATTTCCAAGTTTTTCCATAAATCACACTTTTAAGAGACTAACTTTAATTTAAGGTATCCGACTGGTTTAAAATCGTCGGATTTGATGAAATTATCAAAAATCTTTTTATTTCTTAATTTTGTAGCCTGTTTAACCAGCTTTCTAAAACTGTATCACTTTTTACTCTACGTGAATTATAAATGGAGTTACAGCTATTTTATTACCGAATTGCACGTATTATTTTATGTTGCATAAAAACTTTAAATGTGTTTTCTGAGAAATGATATTTTGGAGGAAAACCGTCGACCGTAACATTGATTTCTCAAAAAGTTATTCAAGTATTGATAGGAAATTTTCTGAGATTGTTTTCTGTAATATGCTTGATGTTTTCCTCTAAAAACTAAGGTCAATTTGAAAATGAAGTATTATTTTTAAGTGCTTAAATATAAACGAAAAACATTTTTTATGAAAAAATACCAGTTTAGCAACTATGTTCAGCTATATCTCAAAACTATTTTGAAGTACAAGAAATATTTTAGAGCATAACACAGATAACTGTCATAAAAATGTATTCCTACAATGATTTATGTATATTCAGAATATGATTTTGTCTATGGCTGTTAGCGTAAGGCTAATATTTTAGTCATTTTTCTTCAAATTTCTCAGTTTTTTTTAAAAATATTATTTTGAAAGGCTAATTTTACAATATTTTCATAGTTTTAAAATATATGCTGTTTAAAAATAACATTAAAAATATATATAAGTTATTTTTCAAAAAAATGTCTCCGAACACAGTCGGATACCTTAAGAGGCATAACTATGTCTTAAATTCTAACGCGTTTCCTTAAAGTCCTGTTAATTTTTTTTGTCATTTTTTGCGATATTGCTATTTTTTTCTTAAGCAACAAATAATAAAGCGATTTTGAAGATTAGTTTTGAATTGTAATACAATAAACAAAAAAAAATAAATAAAGTTCATATATTTCTAGACCTAAATAAATTTTTTTCATGCATATACTTCGATCTCTTTAAATTCTTCGAGAAAATAATGTATAAAGATTATGTTGAGAGTTACGAACGGAAAATTGCATATTGAAGTAGTTTCACATAATTTTGTAAATCTTGGAGGGAACGTGTCTCCTGAAATTATGGACTTTTTGATAAAATAAATTTTATTACTCTTAAGAAGATCAATACTTAGAAGCTAATGATAAAATAAACACAGAAAGAAAAATTTTAAAATTTTAAACTTATTCAAACATAGTCGATTTTTGTCAATTTTTACGACTTTCAAGACCGATGCGCGAGCGGAAGATATCAATAAATTTCCTTACTTTTTTTCCCTCGTTTAAATTCTTACCCAGTAGCAACTTTTCCGCGGTATAGAGATATGAATTCTTTTTTTCCCCACCCTAATAGTCAGTGCTTCGGAGCTGTATTACGGCCTTTATACTAAGAAAGTTAAATCATTGTCATATCAGCAGGCAATTAAAAATCAAATAAAATCCCAGTGGGCTGGAGTAAATGTAAAAGTGCTGCAAGTGACTGGCTATCAACTTTTCTAAAGAATACGAAATTTTTTCTTCCTGCACTCCGCAGGTGACTAGCCTGAATAGAGTCACGAATTTCAATAGTAAAAATACAGTAACCTTGTAATTATCTTCACCAATTTTGTCAGAGTTTACGACAAAGTCAAATTCTAGGGTCAAGATATCTACAATGTTGATGAGAATGAAGTGACAACGGTTCAAAATCCAAGGAAGACAACTATCATGAATGGTACCAAAGAGGTTGGAGTTGTGACAACTGCCCAGAGAGGCAGTTTGGTAACCATGGCTTTTGCTGTTAGTGAGAACGGAAATTCAGTTCCTCCTTTTTCCAATTGTAAAATCCTTAAACGTCACTTCCGTTCAAATGTACCTCGAGGAAATTCAGGCTGATCAAATAAATATGGATGGATGACTGGGCAGGATTTTCAGAGCTTCATGAGACATTTTATAGAGCATGCCAGAGTCACCAAAGAGAGACCTTTCCTACTTATTCTGTAAAATCATCAGTCTCTTCTCGACTTATCATCATTGGACTTGGCTAAAGAGAGTGATACTTTTGACCTTCCAATTATATATTTGT
Organism: Araneus ventricosus; assembly: GCA_013235015.1. Taxonomy (NCBI): domain Eukaryota; kingdom Metazoa; phylum Arthropoda; class Arachnida; order Araneae; family Araneidae; genus Araneus; species Araneus ventricosus. Next base: position 25,567 of record BGPR01021423.1, read on the forward strand.
AAAACCCGCAATTCAAATTATGATCATGATGATAACTCATCAAAATAATTTAGAAAATTTAGTGAAATTATGAAGAAGAGAGAGAACATAAGCGTACCGTTATCCTGTAGAGATTATAAAATAATAACATATTAGGAGAAAAAGGTACTGTATTTGGTTTTATTGATTAGCATATTTGTGGGCCACCAGCCGCAGTCGAGTACCTGTAGATGGCGCTGCCATCGCCAGTGACGTCTCAGCATCAAGCTGCCGAGAACAGAAGAGACGACGACGCGATACGAGACGTATGAGCGAGGTTGGTTTTTGTTTTCTCAAGACGAAAAGAAACGACGGTTTGAACGACGATATACGATTCTAATGAGTGCCATCCTTATAATATGACGGACTACAACTACTTTAATTGTACATAGCTGTAAATATTACTCCGTGTAACTTCTTAATAACAATATAGCCATTTAGTTTTATGAACTGTATATTAATTTATAGAACCGAACACTAAGCCTGCCTGATGACCGCCTACATATTTTATGTAACAATTAAACCCATCTATTGTACCTCATAGAGGGGTAATTTGTTACCCTCTATGGGATTAGTTAGATCAATTATATGTGTATAAAACTGTTAATATCTTTAACTTATCTCTATTTAATCGTCTTTAAAAAATATATTATGGATCTTGAATAATCAGAGTGAATTTTAAAGTGTGTTTCGTAAAAATACTTGCAATATTTTCTTTAAAAACTGTTTTTGAAAAAAATTATAACAACTATCCCCGGGCCTCCCCTTTATGAATTTCCTATTAACGATAATATAAATCTCAATTTTGGTCTTATTTTGAACAAAATTCGGCTGTCAGCAATTTCTGTCAAATGATCACGCGAGAATGAATATGTAAAAGGAAATGATATTAGTTGTATCCAGTTCAATTCCACTATTTGAGGCAAAGTGTAGTG
>BGPR01021424.1:0-26519 GCA_013235015.1 Araneus ventricosus
CGGTTAAAGGTGGAAGCGTTGGGAAATCTTCGGGCTTTAGCCGCAAAGCCTTGGTAATCCCCACTTTAACCGGTTAAACCTAGGTTTACCTTTCATTCTTGCTTTAGCCGTAACATATCCACAGCGTCCAATACGGGCTATAGGAATAACAATGTGTCGATCTGTTGGGCACGATTTCGCACCAAAACTATATCCAGTATATGTTCTGAAAGACTGATATCATATCAAACGAGTTAAAGTTAATTCCCGTTGTCGTGACTTTAAAAAGTTCTCTTCTTTACTCTCTCGCATACTTTAAAGATATGATGCGTTATGAGTTAAGATCCGTTGTATAGTGAAGGGAATCGAGTATACATTCTAGACTTTGTTCCTTTTACAGACGGGTTCCAAAGGTTAACTTATATCTACAATTTTGACGTCAAGACCACATGAATCGATTGATTTTAAAAGGGGACTTCTGACATTTTTAAAATTTTACAGAAGGAGAAAGAAACGAATGGGATGTAAACAACTTCGAAATTAGGTGCCCAAGATATCTCTAATGTGTTTCACATTAGAAAATGAACCGATTGACGGCAACCAAAAAGTATTAAATTTTTAATTTTTGAATAAATTCAAATTTAAATTTTACGGAAGTCCCCTTTTAACATCAAGCAGTATAAAAGTTTCAGAATTTTAGGGAATCAATTATTATAAAGCCAAGAATATCAATGAAACTTAGCTAAAATACAAAATTTATTTATTTGTGAGTAAAATTTAAATTTAAAGACAAAAATTAAAATACAATTTTAAAATTATTAGTTTTTAAGTAAATGTCAGATTTAAAACAGAAAAAAATCATGGGAAAATAATTAAAAGCCAGGAATATCAAGGAATCTCAAATAAAATTCAAAATAAATTTATTTGCAAGTAAACTAAAAAGAATCCAAATAAATTTTAAAGTTACTCATTCTTAAGTAAAATTAAGATTTAAAGCAAAAAATTCAGGTAAAATGATTATAAAGAATGGAATATCAGTGAACATGAATTAAAATTAAAACTGTATTTATTTGCAAGGAAATTTAAATTTAGAAAGCTACAGGTTTTTAAGTAAAATTCAGATTTAAAAAACAATTTTTGGAAAAACAATTATAAAAAAAGAAATATCAATTAAACTCAGATAAAATTCAAAATTTGTTTATTGGCAAACAAATTTAAACTCAAATAAAACAAATTAAAATGTAAAATTTATTTATTTTTAAGTAAAATTCAGATTTGAAAAGAAAAATTAATAGTTAAAATAGTGATGTGCATGAATTTTAATCCTCTTGAGGGTCAATTGAAGATTCTCTTCTGCGCAGAGGTCCCCTTCTAACCTCATATGGAAACTTTGAGGCTTTACTACAACATAACTGCTAATGGTAGAATTTCAGAAACGGAAAAAAAAGTAATTTCGGCCGAGTCTGCAGAAGTCCCCTTTTAAAATCAAACGGTTCACATATCAAAGTGATTTTTACACTAATGACTGAGTGGGATGGACTTGCTCGTGATATATCAGCTGTGCTCTCAAGTCCACGAGTAAAATCACTGCACCATCGGAAAACTGCAGTTCGAGATTGTTTAGTGACATACACATTCTACTGTAAATGTCGGTTCCACTAACACCTTCTGCCGACAAAAACTGGATTACTGCATGCAGAGCATGCTTAGAAGAATTCATGGTACGACGTTCTGACACTTCTACGTCACGTCTCATACACATTCTACTGTAAATGTCGGTTCCACTAACATCTTCTGCCGACAAAAACTGGATTACTGTGCGCAGAGCATGCTTAGAAGAATTCATGGTACGATGTTTTGTCACTTCTACGTCACGTTTCATACACATTCTATTGTAAATGTCGGTTCCACTAACATCTTCTGCCGACAAAAAGTGGATTACTGCGTGCAGAGCATGCTTAGAAGAATTCATGGAACGACATTCTGTCACTTCTATATCTCTCAACGACACATTGCTGCTAACAGTTTCATATTAGATTTCTTCTGGCATAAGAAAAAAAACCATCTACCAAAGCTAAACCACGCGGAATAACGCCGGCAGAACACACCCTCACTGATATTTAGAGTCGCCCTCATACATGATAAGAAACAAGATTGCCTTTAAATAATTCTAAGAATCCCCAGATTGCTTTGATGTTTAGATCCAATAGACAAAATCCTCTCCCAAATCGAACGAATCCGGTTCCTTATTAAGTTCGGGACTGTCCAAGAGTCCTGTGACGGAACAAATCACTATTAAACCAGTAGCTCAATTTCGGCTTAACAGCCCCGAAGCCCCCTCAAAGCCCCTCTGTGTCTTAATAATTCAACTCGGACCAATCGGACGAGATTTTCGTGTCTCGCATCGACCCATTAGGACGGCTACTTTTTTTGTTTATTTTTGTCAGCTTACTTTCTATCAACTTAAGATCTGATAAACCTTTCGTCGACAGTTCAATTTAGGGAGAAAAAATAACTGAAACATTGTAAAGCGAAACCGAATGGCGAGATAAGAAGAGACAGATTTTTTTCTAAAAACATAAGATTACGCTAAATTACATTTTAATTTTTGATGCCAAATAAAAATGAAAGTTGTTATTGCCATTTATCTGCTAGATAGCTGGAGTGTCTCTATCTCTGAGAGTATTACTTTCTCTTATAAGAAGTACAGAAAGAAAAAGTGTTATAATCGTCCAAAAAGTACAACTTAGGAGTTTGAGGAATCTCCACATATTAAACGGGCAGCGATGACTGAATGGTAGGGTCTGAGCTTCTGAGCCGGAGGGTTGCACGCTCGAAACACGATTTTCATGGAAGATCCGCCGTGTATGTGGCCTGGTACACGCTGAATTTCACGTCGCGAGTTAAACTTCCTTCAGTTGGTGTGGTGTGAAAGTTTGGAGAGGGGCTGCCATCTTATGTGTTGTCCTCGTCACCTGACTGCGGTTTAAAATCGCGAGGTCCATCCCAAAATAACTCATATTTTGCTCCAAAACGAGACGTAACTGTAACTAAACTAAACCACATCTTAGACTAACATGAATTCGAAAACAAATCATTGAAAGCATGTCTGTCTGCAAACACCAAAACGCATGGAGCTAGAAGGACGAAACTGGGCTTTACAGCAAAATTGAGATTTCTATGAAGCAGGAAACTAGTTGCTATGCAATGACTGCTCGCTTCGCTCGCTATAACGAGGATACTGTGAATCCTAGCAAAAAAAATTTATGGTTGAGCTTAACATATTTGTGTCTGGTGCTTTAAGTTAAATCAGAACAGAATAAATTTATTAGCCTCCAAGATAGTCTCTTTCATGATTTTGTAAACATTTAGAAAATAAATTGAACATTCAAATGAAAATAACAAAGATAAGGTTAGTCTCAAGAACACGGTGCGGTTTCGGTTTTGAGTTTGCCATAATCGCGCTAACGGTTATAAAGCTCTCCAAATGAAATAAACAAAGAAAGAAAATTCAGGATTACCACATTTGGTTAATAATCCCCTAAAAGATTTTCCATTTTGGCGACCGCACAGTAATTTTAAATCTGGTCGTTTGTTTACGTTTGGAAATTTAAATGACGTGCTCCATCAATTGTTACAGACTTGCCAAATCCTATATCTGAATATCGGATTTTTTTGGAGTCCGCATAAGGGAAATATTATTTAGATTATGAATGCGATTAAAATTCTAAATTAAAGTATTTATATCAATGCCTCACGGTTGAATGATTTTTGGTTTAACCTCCAGAAAAAAATAATTTTCTACGTTTTAGTATACAAATAAAAGTTTGCTTTATAAGAACTTATTTTATTTGTATTTTATGTGATAGTAATAAAATTCTACTTAACTTCCTATTATTGCACACTTTGCTCCATAAAACATATTTTATTTATAGTTTTTACTTCCATATAATACACACTTATTACACGGCTCATAAAAACTAAGTTTCACTAGCTGTACACGATATTTTATACACATCAGCACCTGTTAAGTGTTAATAACGGTGTGACTGGATAAATCATTATTACGGAGAAACCATAAATTCAAAAATAATTCCATTCCAAGAGCTTTTATATATTAATAAAACTTTTATTATCATTATGAAAGTAGAGAACAGTTCAATTCATCTCTCATGCAATGTTGCAGGTGTTCTTTTTATTCATCTTATCTTGTACTTATTAATTTAAATTGAACTGTTTCTTTTAAAAAAGCGAAGAATCTTTACAAAAATTTGATATCGAGAAAAAAGTATTTTTTGCAAGCGGTACCAGTATTTCCCCCCCTTTTCTTCCGACCGTGTCTTCTTGATTCGTTCACTTCAGTTCAGCTCGCGCAACAGCTGTCGAACAAAATTATGTTCTTTCTCCGAAGCAGATGTTTCCCGCGTATTTTTCTACTCTCTGGGCGCGTGTTTGGAATTTGTATCGCTCTCCCAGTACCCTATAATAAGAAACATAGAAAGAGACTTTGGAACACGATATCCGATGATTGGCAGGCAACCAAAGGAAATGCTCTGTTTCGCTTCAAAATGCGGAATTGAGTAGTTGAACAATTTGTATAAAATCAGAACATTCTTTTAGATTCTCAATATTTGTATTACATCGAAAGGATTCAAAATGGATTGTGTCTTATTTGAAAAACCATTTCTTAAAAGTAGTCGATTTTAATCTCCTGCAAGTTTATTTATCTAATCTATATTAACAGATGATGTTTTAGGGAAAGTGCTGTCTTGTGAAGGATTAAGAATCTGAAAAATATTTTTTTAAAAATTATGTCTCTCTGCCTGCATGTCTTTCTGCAAAAACTCTAATTAAAAGCGAAACTAATGAAAGGGTATGGAGTCTTTCCACCAGAATTATTCACATATGCCACATTTTAGACGAAATTCGTCTACAAAAAGTCTGACTGTCTTCCTTTCCGTGTGTATCTGTCTGAACACGATGACTGAAAAACGCAATTGTCCAGATGCACGAAATTTGGTATACGGCTTTATTACTATATATGTACATCTGTACGTTCGCGACTTACTCTGGGAAAGGGTAGACTGTCTGTCATTCTTGTACATGCACACGTTTTTGTGTAAACGTGTTAAATCACGCTCAGCAGATTCTAGAACAAGTCTGTGGAAATGAAGAGTCGGAAAAAAATTCAACATATACATCTTTATCTTATGTACGACACAGACAACCACAAAGACACTATATGACGCTTTGCAACATCCTCAATATCGGATCAAAGTTCCCTATCGAATCATAGTCACTTCAGTTCATCAATACGCTACTCTCATAATGTGACTTCACTTCGCTTCCTCAATGGACCTTATGCATGTGACGTCATATCCTCCGACACGTGACCTGCTGGAGGCAGCCATTGGTCAGTCTTAAACAGCTGACCCAGAACTGCTTTTATTTCTGAGTCGCTTATAGGCCGATCGTTTTGTTTATCTCTCCACAGCTGTTTTTTTATACTCTCGAACCCAAACGGTGCATAAGGTCCATACGCAACAAACATGATAACTCAGACGGTTAGCTAGATGCATAAATGAATTTCGGAAAGTAATCTCGACACCTGAATAGTAGAGCTGTAAAAAATTTAAACACAATCATTCAAAGATAGGAGGATCGAAATTCATACTCGATTTTCTTCATTATGCTTCGAATATTTTTATAACACAAAATACTAATATTTTGTCTAAATGTACGAAAAATTCGAAGGGAGAACACTCCCGCTGGTTTGAAACAGCTTTACATATAATTGCTTTTTAGTTTTATTAAAAATTGTAGAATAATGTCTTCACAATTTGTATTTATAAATGATTTAATTTCATTAAACAAAATCATTTCAGAACGGGAACTACATGGAAATTGTCTTCAAAATGATTTTTTTAAATAAAATGTTTTAAAAGAATTATCTATTTGTTTTCGGCATTCCAATTATTTTTGACATGATAAAAAAAATCACGCTAAACTATACGCAATTTACAGTAAAGAACCGTTTATACATCTTTCAAGGAACAGACATAAAACGACGTATAAATGAAAAGACGTATAGTAGCAATTTAATTAACAACTTTGATTATTACATATTGAATGCTACTCATGTCAATTCCTTTGAAAGTAATAATTTTAAAGAATTTTTTAAATATGGTACTTGTATAATACTACATAGTATAGAAATCATGGATGAAATTTTAAAATCAAACCTTTACCATAAAAGTGAGAAAAATCACGCCTTTATTGCATGTCTTGAGGACCAATTATACATTTCTTATTTTATACAAGTTATGTGTATGCAGGCAGGCCTGTATTTGGAAATGGCAGGTAGGAAAAAGGTGTTAACCCTCCTGCTTTCTAAAAAAAGTTTCTCAATGAATAGGAAGTGTGAAATAATGACCGAGACAGAAAATTTGTGAATTTTAGAAAATGGGAAACCGAAGTATAACCGGAGCTTTGCGTCGTATAAACGAAGTGCTTTATCGTCGCAATGCATACGAATGAATGGGAACTGTGGTGGAACGACGTATAAATGAGAAACGTATAAGCGGTGCTTTACTGTATATATATCTTGACAGTGGGTTTAATACTTTCACAGCGTTATATTGCGTAATATATATTAATCTAAACCAAAATATAACTTGTTATATATGGACATACGAAAACAAAGTAAACAAGACATATCAAAATGCAATTCATAAACTAAAATTCATTAATTAAACAAAATAACCAAATCTAAAATAAGATCTAAAAAAATTGAAAATACTATAGATACTAAGAGCAAAAGGTGAGTTTAAACATTTAGATGTTAACATGTGAAGGAATTCTGTTGCTATCAAAACTATTGAAAAAAGGCTACTAAGGCTTGAACTATTGAAAAAGAAAATATATATATATATATATATATATATATATATATTCAAATCAAATATTCATTCATTCATATCAAATTCGAAAGGATATGAAAAAACGAATTGAAAGTATACCCGAGAAAAGACAAAAATGCTAATAGTAACAGATGGAAAAACTCTCTCATCTCTTATACTCTTTCATTTCACGATTTATATTCTCTCTCTCTCTCTCTCTCTATATATTATATATATAATAAATAAAGAATCATACAGAATTGTGAAATCAACATAACATTGATAATACAAAATATCAAGAGAAAAAAATCTGCGGGAAGAAAATGCCGAGATTCTTATAGAGAGAAAATAAACAAAAGGGGATATATATATAAGGGGAAGATAATATAAAACAATATAAAACACAAACTCAATGAATGCTCAATAATGCTGCAATTCAAGAATCTTATCTTAATCAGAAACTCCCCAACCTTAGAAGTTTGGCGCAAAAGAAATGTGATGTTCCGAAAACATCCAGACCCTACATGACGCGTTCAGTTCATTCTGTCACGTCTCCCGTTGCCTCATCCCTCAGTCTTAGGTTCGTAAAATTATTTCTAATATTTGTTATTTCATTCGAATTCTTTGTCTATCATAATGTTCGGGTGAAGGACAGTGTTTTTAGCTTTATGCTAGCAGAAAACATTATGATTTCTCTAATTTTTTTAGCGGTTCGTATAGATTTCCTTATTTACCCTGATGAGCATCTATACGTTTCTACCGATAAACTACAGTCTTCCATTTAATTTCAACATTGGATTGATTTCGCAGCATCTATACTATATTATATTTATATTATATCAGTATGTGAAAATCAATCAATTGAAATAAATGGAAGACTAGATTAATCGTAAAGCGTATAGAATGCTCATCAGGAGTAAATCTATACGAACCACTAAGATAGTGAAATCATAATGTTTTTCTGCAACAAGTACAACATAAAAGCTAAAACACTGTCCTCGAACATTGTGATAGACAAAAGTAGATAATGCCAAATATTAGAAATAATTACGAACCTAAGGCTCAGGGTGGAGCCAAGGGAGACATGGAAAGGAATGAACTAACGCGTCATGAAGGTCTGGATTTTACGAAACATCAAGACTATATAATATTACGTAATATAACGGTGTAAAATCTTTAAACCCACAGTCAAGATGCTTATGCAAACCAGTGAGATCTTTGCAATACGTGAGACGTGAGACATCAGTTTTCACCTGATTGCTTATTCTGCTTGACTGCGTCAGTGTGACTAGTAGAGGACTAACTTGCTCTGAATATGGTATAATTATTATTGCAAGAGTGATGAGGCAGAGATTCCAGATTGCTAATGAATTCGGTTTCACGAGGTCTGTCCCATGAGAATACATCAAGAGCACTCTGTTTATAGCATTCCCACTCATACAAACTGTCAGATTCGCCGTTCTCATAACGATGAAAAGCGGTACAGAGTTAACTTTATATAATTACAATGAATCACAGAAGAAATATTTTTTTTGGAATGTTGCCCGTTTCGTCGAAGACCCATCAGGAAATTTGTTGGAAACTGTTCGTCGCTAAGCGTTCTTAACGACGTTTGACAGTCACAGACCTATAATTAAGCCATTCTGGAAGCATAGATTGAGAGTCCATCTATATTGCAATAGATATGGAGAGTCCAAACTCAATCGCCAGAACTCAGCTACCTGGTAACTATGGCAGTTCATATCTTATAAATAGTTCTGTTCTGTCTGGAATAATCTCTGTGAAATGGAACATGTATTTAGTTTGCTTTGAGTTTAATCGTACTAGGCAGATGTAAGACATCATTCTTTTAGACCGTCTGCCTTAATTTATATTACCGAATGAGGAAGATTCAATTGTTAGGAATGATTAAACACTACAATTCAAAGTACTTCTTATCCATTAATGAATATTCTGTGGATTTTATGGTTTTCTGGTCTTTTTCCAGCTGTTGACCAAGCTGATTATTCTCTGCAACTCGAGGTGAATGCGGTTTACCAACATGGTAATGTTTATCGACTGAATACACTCGTGGAAAAAAGTATAAAGTCGGACGAAAAATCGTCATATATGGAAAACTACTGCAATTTTAAACTATGCAACTTTTTTACGACTTAACTTTATGCTGCCGAACAATATGCAGAAATATATTTGTAAAATATCCTGATATTTTTCGGCTTGCTGCTCGCTTTAAATTAATTTTATGAAATTTTAATTATAATGTTAATTAAAAATTATTTTAATTTTGAATTATTTCTGAGCATATTATTGCTCAAAAACCAATTTTACATCACTTTAAAATTCAAAATATCTTGTCAATGTATCAGTGCTATTTTCGTTCAATTATTTTCTCTAATTTTTATAAATGTTTAAAAATATTTTTACACATATTTTACAATAATACTTTTCATAGATTTAGTTACTGGCTTTATATGCACACACGATATTAATACATTTGTTTTTGTTTGCACGCTATAGATATTGCATTTAAGAGTAATTTTTTAGAAATAATATAGACAGACCATGCGCACATTTCCGACCTCCAAAGTATATTTGTGCAAAATTTGCTATACTTAGATCTACGTAGAGCACTAAATGCCACACACACACATTTACTTTTATTATTAGCAGATAGTAATAATGCATTATTTCTATTACTAGAAAATCACCCGTCTTGGTATGACGGGTGCAAATTGCCTCTTCATTCGAGAGATTTCTCGTCAAATTTGACGTGTTTAAATAGATATATATGCGAGATAAATGTTTAACATTGATTGAAAACAAATAAAATAAACATATGCTTTATTGCAGGAAATATTTTTATCTACATATTATTTACATATTTCTTTATTCAAAACCATCTTCTTAAACAACATTCAGTGTGAAGTATTTTTCGTTTTTTATCAATTTTATTATAATTCAATAACCATGAAATCCTCAGCTTGTCAAACCTAAGTCAAAAGTTAAAATTTGAAAGGAATTCTTTTTCGAAACTCGAATCAAAACAAACCATTTCTCTGCTTGTCAAACGTTGCCAAAAATATTATCAAATTATATCATCACGATTGAAGTAAATAATCAGATGCATCGTGGCGTCCAAACTATATCACGAGCATGATATACCACTGACATAATTTACTACTTTCTATTGAAGAACGGAAATCAATTTGAATATATGATTAATATAATTGAAAATTTCCCGGGAACTATTGATCATAGCGAGATAAATTTTATATCAATTCATAGAAAATTTTATTTCACTATTTTAGAGCTATTAAATTTGAAATTAGAACAATTACTCTTTTAAATTTAAAATTACTAAAATTTAGGTTCTCTAACAATGAAATAATGCTGTTTAACGTCTCGCAGTGCTATGGCGCGAGTTTTATTGTTGGTGACGTCAGAGCGTTACTGAGAGACAGATATGTGCTATTATATTAGTAATTTGTTGGATTATAATTCGAGAATTGGCCAAATTCCAATGGAAAAGAGAATCATCCATTATTTTATATTTAATGCCATCGTATAAAATTCAACATCCATTAATGTTACTCACGCGTAAAACCAGAGTTTATGAGGCTGCTGGACACTTATTCCATGTAATTAAATGCAATTTGAAAAGAATTTTAATTGCATTCTCTTATAAAGTAGCTTAAACCACTTGCTTAGAATAATTTGAAATTAAACTAAATATTTGGAGCAGTTAACAAATAATCTCATTAGCATTCCACAATCACTTGATGCAAAATTCTCTAACCACAGCGATTAAAAACCTTTTATTTAAAGCGTCTGTTAGAAAACACCCTTAAGAAAATCGCATTAAGAAAACCACAAACCACGTTTATACAAAGCAAAAGCTTATAAGACCGCAACCTTTCCCTGTTTGGGGAAAACTTTTTGTTATATTTCCTCCCTCTTTTTTTATTTACTTTAATTGTGTTCCCTTACGAAACATAACGGGGAAGAAAACAATGCCCAATGAGATTAAAGCCACGCATCTCTCCGTTGTTTATTTACTTTTTGTACATTGCTTCTTTTCTTTCTAAACTCCCCTTCTTTCTTCCAACCTTAGGGTTTACTCTTTCTCTCTCTTTTCAAAAACCTGGGAACAACGTGTTTGAAATATTTTAGTCTACTCTTTTCCCCCGTAAAGTGTGGGATGCGTTTTCTGCAGAATATTTTCAGTAGTGTAATTCTTTTGGGTTTTTTTTCTCTCCAAAAGAATAAAGAAGTTTGAATAAATAACTTGAAATACATCGCTATCATCGTTAACTGTGGACTTTGCTCAAAAAACTCTGGTGAATGCATCCGAGACAGAATCTGAATTGTTGATAAGGATTTAATAAAAGAACACTCACCCCGAGATTTAGGAAGAAGTTATAGTTCTGTAAATAAAGGAAAGTGGAATCCTAAGCAGATGATTAAAAAATTCGATTACAGTTTTTATTTTGCATCAAGAAACGTTATTTGAATGTTAATTCGTTCATTTATTTCTCTGATTTTAAAATCAATTTGTGTTCGAGAAAGAAAAAAATGGTGAGGTGAACGAAGGACTGAAAGTTTTGAAACTTGTGCAGGTACTTGTCAAATAAATTCAAAACCATGGCTCAATATTTTATTGGACCTCCTTTAGCCGAAATTATAGCACGTATTCGGTTAGGCATGGGTTTTACAAGACACTGGAATGAATTGAAGTCCAAAGAATACCAGGTGTTAAACAAAAAATAAAGCCTAAGAACCTCCAAACTTGACGGCACAGGAGACTTCTGTTGCACGTACGTTCACAGAATTTCCCGTACCTTCACTATAGGATTCAGAACTTGACGGCACAGGAGATTTCTGTTGCACGTGCCTTTCCATAATTTCCCATACTTTCACAATAGGATTCAGAAGACTTCTGCTGCACGCACCTTTCCAGAATTTCCCATACTTTCACTATAGGATTCAGAATTTGACGGCACAGGAGACTTCTGTTGCATGTGCCTTTCCAGAATTTTCCATACCTTCATTATTAGATTCAGAACTTGACAGCACAGGAGACTTCTGTTTCATGTGTCTTTCCAGAATTTCTCTTACCGTCACTATAGGATTCATATTTGGACTTTTCAGTGTTCAGGGTACTGGCCTAGATATTGAATCTTAGAATCTGTCAACAGTTTCAGTGCAGCGGATGGTGCATCATCCATAAAAGACCTGAAGGAGCTATAGGATACCTCAAAATGCCCTACTTCATCATTGACTCACATCAGAAAGTTGCAAATGATATTCCAGGCAAGAAATTTATAAACAAACATTTATTTCACATTTTAACAAGGTATATTGTGTAAAAAATGAAATTGTCGGTTAGAACATTAAAAACATTTAAACAAAATGAATCTGCAGAAAGATACATCTCGTATCAAAAAGTTACCATGTACACAAGTATACTTGGCGAGAAGAGGAACCCGTTCAGTGAGGAGCAAAAGGACTATAGGTACATCTGGATCTGCGTAACTGATGCGGGTCTATTCTGGTACCGCCGGTTGGGTTGGGAGACGTCAATTTTTCCGCACGTTAACAACGGGAAAAGTGACGTCTCCTAACCCAACCTCGGGTACCAGAATAGGCTAACATCATCTGTTGTACCACAGAGGCTCATACTTCACTAAGGTGGGTTGGCTTATGCTGCTCTCTCTCTCTCTCTGTCTGGCGGAAATGGCACTCCAATAAATACTTTGGCGAATAGTGCGCGCGCAGAGCTGCACCTTTTAGCATCTTGCATGGAAGGATAAAATTCTACCTGCTGCCTCATGGCAAAGTGAGAGATGAAAATGCAAAGGTTCGAGAAGCCGCCACACACTCCCCCCGGAGTTTGAAAGCCATTTGGCTTGAAAACGAATAACTTGTCTTGAAGCACGACCAGATCGAGTAACAAAGGGGTCTATTCTGGTACCCCAGGTTGGGTTGGGTTCCGCACGTTAACAACGGAAAACAACCCAACTCCCAACCCAACCGGGGGTACCAGAATAGACCCCAAAATCTTTGTCAGGAGCATCCGGAATAACTCCTAAATGGATGTCTCGTGGCTCTTGACAGAAAAATGCGGGTTTCAATCGATCCATGTTGACGGTTGTTGGCCTACCATTTATGTCAAGTTCGAAAATCTTGTCAGTTCGAGAGGCCGCCACAAACCCATCACAGGCGGAGTAAAAATGCAACATTTCAGGATATGATGTAAATAACCGGAATTAGTTAATTATCTGGTTTATTCCAAATATGTAGTAATGAACTAGACACACGAAGTTCATTGTATTCAGAAGAAAATGTGTCAATACAATTAATTCATAGAAGAGACCTCATTACGAATTTAAAAGATAAAAAATATATTAATGTAGTTACGTAAAATTACTACCAATGATACAATTAAAAACTGGCCAATATTTGTCAGCTGGTCAAGGAACGTTCCATTTCATTATTATTATTACATTCCATAATTATTTTCATACAAATTTTATTCTTTATCCTGCATTTGCAGTAACCATAGTTTTTCGTATAAAGCTTAAATGCACCACAATAATCTAATTATATACAACTGGTTGCATTGTATTAATATTTTCACCAAATTTTTCTATACCATATTCCTTTATCCTTCTGGCTTAATTAAGACTTTCTGAAATATATGACCATTTGGCAACTGAGTTCCAGATGAGCAAGATATGGCGCCCATCTGTCTGCAGTATTCTGAGAACTTCAGAGTCACGCTTTAAAACAAGAACTGCATCTATCTTGTCAAGCCACTCGCAATTCCAACAAGTGGGACTTTTATAGCTCCAAGTTGTGTTTAAACACGATATAAGAGTGTGAGCATTTTCGAAGACGACACCGCCAAGTGGTCCGCCCAGTCAGCTACCCGCTGGAGGAGGACATTAAAAAAGGACCAGGGCGTTGGCAGGGCGTGCACTCAATCGTTTTAACGGGGCGTAAAAGAGAGGCTTCTGGAAAAAGCCCCTTGTTCTCCTGTTTAACCGTTTGGGTTAATAAAAGTTTTACGGCCCCGTATCCAACGTAAAGGTCGTTCGGTGGAAAGTTTGTAGCTGCATTCCGTTCGATATTTTCATCGCCTCTTCCTAGAGGGGTGTTTCCAAAGGGGGTGGAAGCTCGTTAAACGAGATCGTCTCACTTGAAAAGATTAATTTGTGATAGAAACTGAAGTTATATTGGATCGGAGAGTCTCGTCTGCAGTTTCGGTAACTGTGTTTGTTGCACATCGAGATTTGGATTATCTTTTGTTGAACAAACAAGTACAGAATGCATTATCTAACTTAGTGGCAGTCTCACCAGAGGGATATTTTAGATTTTAAATCAAATATTTCAAAAGAGTTTTGTAACCATCCACGTTGTTGAGTGCATTCGAGAAAGATGTTATAGTACACTG
The DNA here is from genome assembly GCA_013235015.1 of Araneus ventricosus. Classification (NCBI taxonomy): domain Eukaryota; kingdom Metazoa; phylum Arthropoda; class Arachnida; order Araneae; family Araneidae; genus Araneus; species Araneus ventricosus. Next base: position 14,332 of record BGPR01021424.1, read on the forward strand.
AAAAATATCTGTTTTTATGTTAAACCTGTTCGTGAGAAGCATACTCATCACTAAATTCGTCAATTTTTAAATACCAATCATAAGCTATTTGACCATTTCTGATTGGAAGTCCTGTCTCACAGTAAATTCAGAAACCAATAAAAATATTAATAAACATTTTGGCTACATAATAACTTTAAATAATAAAATTAATTATCAACTTTTTATTTACATTATTACCATTCTGAGATGGTAATATACCAACACCTGAGTCTGAAAAGAAGATTGGTGTAAGTTCTTGCCAAATATTTCAATGAAACAAAAACCTAGATGCCTCAGTTTCTTATTTCAATACAAAACAAAGTGTCTTTATTTGTCAATTCACTATTAGTTAATCAAATTTAACTAGCAAATCAAATTAATTTTATCTACTAAGTTGAGTGAATTTCGTAAATCAATCTCAGCCCTAAAAATATTTTAATAGACTCTCACTAGTAAAGAATGTCTCTTTATAAGGTTAAGAAAAGATTGTGTCAACTGTTTCAATTCCAACCAATTCAGAAGAGTTCACTGACAAATAACCAGTAGATGACAAAATATTTATTTTTGTGGACACCAAATAGTGCTCTGTCGATAACAATTTCAGGAAGTCGTCTTTGGCAACAATGAATATGCGAAAGACAACAAGGGATTCAACTTACCATGAAGAGATTTAAGATAGGCTTTTCCTGCAGAAATCAGCTGACGAGCACAGGGATTGAATTTCTCCAGAATGTTCTGTTGGGAGGAGGAAAAAAAATTATCATTAAAAATCAAAACAGAATTCAGAACATTTCATTCATTTACAAAAAATATGTTTATAGATCAATTCTTTATTTATTTAACCTAAAGCATGGTAATACGAAATTTTGTGTAACACAAATAAATTCCCGATTCAGTCTTATATTCAGATGCTTTAATATTATAATGATTGGTCGTCAGGTTTCAAAGATCTTTTAAATTGTGTCCTTTTGCAATCCAACAAACTAATAATGATGCCTCTTAACTCAAGAATAATGCATCTAAGAAATTTCTAGTCTAACGATGATTAAGTTTCACAGATGAGACAGAAAATAAACGAACGCCTGGGAAAAGACACCGCGTACGGGAAGTCTGTCTGTCTGACTGCCCATCCGTGTGCATGTGAATGTAACTGATACACCCAACAAGCTTGATGAATAAAATTTAGCACATGGTTTATCACTAGGGTTTGGTTTTATCACTATAGGCACCAACAAAATTTTCATCTAAATCTGTCAACGGGTTGATTGTGTGTCGGTCTGTTTGGTCGTATGCATGCCAGAAGCTGCATAAGTGAAATTTGGTGCAAGGTCTTGACACCTAAATTATAGATCTGCATTAAATTTCTAACCGAATCCACTAAAAATTAACTGTCTATCGATCTATACAGGGTTCCCACTTATATCCGTTACCCCCCCCCTCCTTAACTTCTAAACGGTGACAGCTTAGGCCATAAAGTTGGTGTCTAGGCATAATAAAAAGTCTATGCGGCACTCGATGAGACAACTTACAACGCCATCTATAGGCAAATTTTATAATTAGCGGTCCTATCTCGTAAACGGTGAAAGATACGAGAAAAAAGTCAATTAGAAAGTTGTAGATCACTCTCGATTTAGTACGAAAAGATACCTTGCGCACATTAATACTCAAAACATAATGTAAAATATGAACATTTGTTTGATTGGGATTTTCAACACTATGGCGTCTTGAAACGCGAGCGAAGCGAGAAATTCAGTTCAGAGTGCAAATGTGTATAGTGGCTAACGGAGAGCATTGTGAGCATTATAAATAAATGATCCAGAAGACAGGGACGTGCCTCAGTTTCTTTCTTCCACTCTTTATGACATGACAATTTTCGAAATCGTGACCAAACATTTTTTTGCATTCTGTTTTCAGTATTAATGTGCGCAAGGTATCTGTTCGTACTAAATCGAGAGTGCTCTACAACTTTTTAATTGACTTTTTCTCGTATCTGTCACCGTTTACGAGATAGGACCGCTAATTCCAAAATTTGCAGATAGATGGCGTTGTAAGTTGTCTCATCGAGTAGCGCCAAGCCTTTTTAATATACCTAGACACCAACTTTATGGCCTAAGCTGTCACCGTTTAGAAGTTAAGGGGGTGTAACAGATATAAGTGGGAACCCTGTGTATTATTGTGCATGTGAGCGCAATATCACAACAAAATAAGCTTCACAAATGAAATTTCGGAGTTGGTTTCCACTCGAAAACTGTAGGTTTGTATCGGATTTTGGGTTCAGTCGGTCAAAGAATCCAGAATACATACTCCATTCTCTTCGCGATGCGACGAAGTTCAACACAAAACACCCCAGAATGTACAAGCATTCAAAATTATCAAGGGAGAACACTCCCGCTAGTTTATTTATTAAATAGTTCTTTAATTCTTTATGAACTACTTTCAAATCAACTGACTTTCTAATTTTCTGAAGAAATCAAAGACAAATAAAATCCAATATTAATGAAAAAAAACTTAAAGTGACAGAGGTACAAGGAAAATTCCATTTTCTCTTAATGTATGTGGTAAAGATAACAATAAACTAACAAAGCACTAAGAAATAATTCAGTAATAGAAAATTTAGTTATCTTTTTCAGACACAGCTGTATAAATTCGATTAACGTTTTGTTCCGGCTAATTTCTCGAAAGTCGAATAGTATTCATAAATGACATTGTTTAAGGAAAACTGCGTGAAAGAAATAATACAGTTTTCCTTCTTTAAGAAGTGAATCATTAGGTTAATCAACTTATTTCTTGAAAAGAAACCGTTTTTGTCAAAAATTAACGTATTGTGGAAAAGGGTCTGAAAAAATTACTCCAAGTTTGTCGTATATTTTAATGGGAGCATTAAAGAAACAATGGTATAAGAAATGGTAATTAGTTTAATTGCAAGTTAGTGCCTAACACAACAAAATACCTTGCCAGCAATAATTCAGACGACAATAAACTACAAAAATAACACCAATTAGTGTTTCTTTAATATATCCTATTCATGATATTAGTATTTTCTTTGTTGTACATTTCCCGACATAGATATGAAACACGTCTCATTACCTACATTTCTAGAATTCTAATTCTGAATAGAAATCAACGTTCGTTATAATTTTGTCCTGTATTTTATCGTTACATTTATGTATTCAAAACTTTTTTTGTTGTAATAAAAAAACATCAGATGGATTCCATCGACTGTGCTTTGTTTTCTTCTGTAATCGACAAAAGGAATCATAGTTTTTTAAACACAATCAGAATTACTTTTCTTATATGTATTATTCTTCGTTCATTGTCCTAAAGAGATAATTCTTATCTCCCATCATCTTTGGTAGTTCCCTCTCAGAAGGTTGGTTTGAAAAGGGAAAGGTAATTTTCATTCAACGCGAGTGGTGACTCGCACCTAAGAAATTCCTATGGGCAAACCGAAAGGCGAAGATAGATTATTTTTGTCCTGAGACATAAGGGAAAAGCATTTTCAGCCCCTTACGGCATTTCATCCTCTAATTTTATAGGGACTGGCGCTATAAGGATGGAAGAGAGTAAAGCGTGCCATTCACATCAAATCCAAAATGGAATTTTTGGAACACGGGAGGGAAAAAGCAATCGTCAAGGTCGAAAACATATGAAATTTGGAACAAATGATTCAAATCGATGGAATTCCAACGAACTCAAAATCCAACACCTCATGCGCCGATTCCAATTTGGAGCCTCGAGCGAGGCTAGCGGCAAGATCAAAGGGTCTGCCTAGATTGAGACCTCGCGGCGAGGCTAGAAAATCAGAAATCTGCCGAGTGGGGGAGGATGAATTGGGTGATCGAAGAACGGCGGTAGGTGGAGAGATCTTCGCTCCCCCTACCGCCGTTCGCGGTAGCGCTCTTTGGAGCCTCAAGTGAATGACTTGCCTGATTTTTCGACTTGAATGAGTGGGGGAAAAAACGGTCTTGGGACGAATGGAATGGAGTACAGATGATTTGCCAGCTTAAAAGAAAGAAATGCAACCGATGAAACCTTTCTAATTAGGTGTCGCAAGTGTAGGTTAAAAAGCAGTCAAAGTTAGGGATGGAAAATCACTTTTCAGCCCCTAGCTTTTAAACAACTGCAGCTATCGGAAAACTTTCACTACAAATATTGTTCGTTATGATGAGACGATGATTCGAGCCATCTTTCTATCTTCAATCAGAAGAGAGTTGTAGAGAAATGAGTATTTTAACCCCCTTTGCGTATCTAGGAAAATTGTCGATCAGATATTCAACCCCTACTTGCAGTTCAATCAAGTAAAGTGATTACTCTTTTATTATGTTGCAATTTTTTGATGTATAATACTTTGTAATGTGATGAGATATTTTTTTCTGCTTTGTTGTACTCCCCGCCTTCAAAGTGATGCCTTACACCCTTTAATTAGGTTGTGTCGGCATGGACAATTAAATAAATAGGCACAGCGTTTTATAAACTTTAAAAAACTAGGGGTGATTTGGGTTGGGGCCATGAACTGAGAAACTGTGCAGAAATTTTCCCGGTGTGTCATGAGAACCATTACAACAGGTAATTCCTTTAAAATCTGCCTAATATTCTTATAAAGTATCTACCGCATAAACATTTGTAAAATGAAGTTTATTTTTTATAATTTCATAGCAGAATGAAGAAAATGGTATATACATTTAAGAAATGTATATGTATACCTCTGTTTTTAGGTGAAATCAGTACCAGATAAATTATTTTGAAGACCTCAAATGAAATTTATTCATCTAGAGAGAAAAGGTGCCCAACCGTTGTACATTTACCTTTAACTTTATCACCAAACATAATACTCCCGAACTCCCAAAGGAACCCTAGCGGCCCCCCCTGTCTGTTGAGAGTAGGTATGCGTGAAGCTTTATTTAAGCCCCTCCAAAACAAACTACAAACTTTAAAATTTAACATAATTTGAAAAACAGATATTAACAGAGCATTTTGAATTTCAGCATGCTTAAAATGGGTGGAAATAGAAAAATATTAAATCTAAAGAAAATTCTAAGACTTATTCTGTGAAATTCAGTGCAGGAGATAAAATAAAATATCTTCATTCTTTTAATAAAATCCATTAAATTCCTTATTTGCCTTTCTGGAGAGAGTGTTGATGTCATTTATCATCCATACCAGAAATCTCATATATCGGCGCTGGTTTGAGGTGAAAAAGAGCTGGCCAATTGGTCATTCTGTGGCTTAGTGAGTAGGACTACTCGCCGCATCCACGTTGATCCTCTGATAGCAGACGAAAATTGGTTTAGATAATTGGAAAAGGGCCCATCATTTTAAATGAATTTCATCCTTGCCAAAGTAGGATGGTTACAATTTTTGGAATCATTTTGTTTGCAAATATCCTGGGGAAGTTGGTTTAGCTAAAGTAAATGACGGTAGTGGAAAAAACCCAAAACATGAGTATTAACATGAAATGAAAAGAGTTAGAGGAATTTTGTTTCCCCCAAGTTTATTGAGAAAATTAGGAATTTATTCAAGTCAAGAAACCTACTGGTAGCAGTGAAAGAAAGGTACCAAGAACCTCGGTAAAGCAATAAAATATTCAATACCTTTCATGAACGCAACTTGTGGAAAACACACCCCAGTCTTATACCTATAATAACAATAATACCATAGTAAGCAGAGCAGCTCCAGACATGTAATTATTTCTGCCTTCATTTTGCGCTTTATTTTATAAATTAGTATAATAATGTTGGAAGCTTAATTCAATCTCTGTTTTCATCAACTGTTTGCATTTCATAATACATCACTAAATTTATGGAAGTAATGCCAATCTGAAAACACCATCAGGTGGCAATAAAGCGGAAGTGGAAATCCATAACAGACTATATAAAGAAATCTGTTTATCGTTACTTCAACATTAGCAAAAACATACGCGAGCAAAGTTTGGTGACAACAAAAAAATGAGTTAGATTCCATTACAAACAACAAGCGTCCCTAACGTGGTGGAAATAAAGCAGAAATTTCATGGCGCGGTTTCTAGTGGTTTGACGATACAGGCTGGGATGAGTTAATTAGAAGCCGGCATGATTGCATAATGAAGGTGCGTGATTAAAGAAAAAACAAATTTGTGATTTGAACCTTTTTCAACAGATTGACACAAAATTGGGCACAAACAAGGAAGGTAAGAAGACCACATACCAAGTTAAATTTATCTAGTAATTTTGTTAAGAATTTATTGCGTTCAAAAGTATACAGTATAGACCGACAGACAATTCAACCTTTGACAAGGATTTGGCCCAAATTTTATACAGTTCATTCATGACGATAAAACTGTGTACCAAATTTATCATCCTAGCTATTCAAGTTTTTTGGCTTATAGTGTTCACATGAACGTGGACAGTAGGCAGACGAACTTTCCTTAGACGGATTTTGTCCAAAATTTGGCCTAAATTATGTGTAAGATCATACCACATTTCATCCTTTAGCTCTAATAGGGGTTTCAGTGATCTGACATTCACAGACAGGCTTATAATTCCAAAATTGTATGTTTCAGAGTCGACGTGGAGATTCGTCAAATCTCGGTTCAAATTTTTTTAGCGATTACAATATTTTCTCTTTTGTATAGCTTCGTATGCGAGAAAGTAAAAGCAGTTATAAATTGTGCTTAAAATTAATTTTTGAAAATTTATTTTAAATTAGAAAGCTGTACGGAAATAAAATTAGTATCTATCAAAGGTAATTCTTCGATTTTGTAATTGTGTAAAAAAATAGTTCAAATGCGATAATATGCACGGATTAGTGGAAAAAGCTTGTTAATTTCAGTTAACATTTCATGAAAAAATTTAAAAATTTTTTGCAAAATACGTTCTTGAAGTGAGCACCAACTATCCAATATTTGTTATTATATTTATGTGGAAATTTGTTAATCTAGCTCAAGGTCTGTTCATATAAGACACTTCCTTTCTATGCGTTAGGCATTGCATTCTTTCCGCAAACAATTGGCAGAAAGTATGCTAGCCTAAAATACTATCGTATTAATTTATGCATAGTTTGTATATATTTATATTCAAATTTGTTAGCTCTTTCAAGGTCTGTCCTATAGACGCTGCTTTCAATAGATTAAGCGCGCCCTTTGCATTCAAATAAAAACAGTGTAGCAGAAAATTGTACTAGCCTAAATTATATCATATTAATTTATCTGCATAGTTTTGCGCCATAATTATGTGCCAAATTTGTTAGCTCTAGGTCCAAAGTCTGTTCTATAGGCCTTTGCTTTCTAATGCGTTAAGCATTACGCATTCCTGCATCAAGCAATTTGTGAAAGTATGCTAGCCTAAAATACTATCATATTAATTTATCTGCATAGTTTTTATTTTCTTGTGTACTTGGTGGCTCTAGCTCCAAGGTCTGTCCTATGGTTGCAACTCTAGCCATTAAGCATTACGCTGCGTTCATCAAGAAGCAAATTGACGAGAGTATGCTAGCCTAAAATTACTATAATATTAGATTTATCTCCATGGTTTTATATAATTATGTGGGCGTTGTTAGCTCTGGGGTCCAAAGTCTGATTCTATGAGCAACTTGCTTTCATACGTTAAGCATTACGCTTGCGCATTCTGCATCAATTGGCCGAAAGTAACAACAACCCTAGAAAAATACTATCGTATTAATTTATCTGCATAGTTTTGCCATAGTATGTTATATACCAATTTGTTAAAATCTAGGTCCAAAGTCTGTTCTAGCAGACGCTGCTTTCTGGCATATTGGCATTGCGCTGCATTCTGCATCGGCAGATTGGCCAGAAAGTATGCCAACCTAAAAAAATACTATCATTTATCTGCAGTTTTGCGCCATAAATTATGTGCTATACCAAATTTATTAGCTCTAGAACAAAGTCTGTTCTATAGGAGCATGCTTTCCTATGTGTTAAATATTACATGCATTCATCAACAGTTCTTGCAGAAGTATGCTAGCTTCAGAAATTACTATCGTATTAATTTATCTGCATAGTTATTGTTGGTTTCCTGGATTTTGTTCGGATAATAAACACTCATTGTAAACCTATGTACTAGCAATTCATGGCCGAGCGCAGATTCTAATTAAATTCCCAAAAGAGCACAAACACTAGTTAGACAATACATTTTCCAGAAGGACAAACCACGAAAGAAGGGGTGGGGTAAGTAACGAAAGCCGCAGGAAATCAATCTGTAGGTCTATTTTACGAAGGGTGGGGGCGTCGCCCGGTGTTTCTCAACGAGTGCCCCTATGCTACTTTTCTGAAGGAGGGCTGTTGTTGACATTTTCTCAGCGATCAGCGAAAGAGCGGCTAATTGATAATAATCGATGGGACAGCAATGCTGTTGTCTGGAGGCCCCATTTAGCCGTTCAAGGGAGGGGTGTGGCTGGCTGTTTCCACCCCCTCACGCGGCCAATTAGAAAACTTAAACTGTAAAGTTTAACGAGGTTGTAGCAGCAGTCAGGGGAAAAGTATGAGGGGTGAGTGGTAATGAAGGAATGGCGGTTTCTGGTCGAGAGTAATTGGTTTGATTTGGGGTATTGAGTGTGATGAGTGGATTGGGCGGAAACTGTCGTTATTTTTTGTGAGTTTGATTACAACAGTAATTTGCAGAAAATGGTGATAATAGGAGGTTGGAACCTACGTCCGGTAACCTAACCCTGTTACTTCAGGTAACTACTTTTCTCAAAATCTATTATAGATTCATGGTTGGGAAACCTTCTATACAAGTAAAGTTCATCTTTTCCGTCCTACTAAATTATTTTTTTTAAAATTCTAAAACTTATTTTCATAAATTTTTTGTGTCAGAAAAAAAATGTGAAATTAACCTTTTCCTCAAAATCTGTTACTGTCCCATGTTTGAGCTTTTTTTATACAGGTGAAAAGTACAACACTGTTATACTGAAATGAATTTTTAAAAAACTCAAAACTTTATGTTTTAAAAAAATTTTTTTATGTCAAAATGGAAATTTCAATATATCCCTAATTAAATATTTTGTGTAGTTACTAAAAATTAAAATTAGCGAAAAGCTCATTTCAATTATAATGAAAAGGTGTACTTTAAATTCTATAAAATTTCAATGTCTAACGAAAAATACATCAATTATAATTCACATTTGTTTGTTCTGACACAAAAAAAAAAAAAATTGTAAAAAAAAGTTTTTGAAATTTTAAAATCATTTAATTATAATGAGAAAGATGTGCTTTACCTGCATCAAAATTTTATGAATCTATGACAGATTTTGAATAAAGGTATGTCGAAGCCAACGGGTTAGGGTTATGCACTTGGGGTTCCAACTCACCTACCTGAACGAAAGAAGAAAAACAAGAATTGCTCTGATATAGAAATATTATATGTTGTACTAACAGACCAAGTTAAATGATCATGAATTAAAACCAGTATATATTTGAATAAATTTTGAGTATTTATCTACGGTGACAATGGAAATTCAAATATTTAAATGAAATCTGGTTCATTCAGTGGTGTACATCCTTAAAAGCGTCTATGAACACGCATACCGCTTCATTATCGGTGATTGACCTCTCATAGTTTTCGTGTATTGAATACTCTCCAGCCTTTCCTATAATGCAACAACGCCATTTGGATTTTGGACCTGGCACAAAATATAAGTGAGTCCTCAGTTGTAAAAGGAAATAAAGAAATGAAATCTTTAATTTTGCAGCCAAAAGAAAAGAATATATACGACGGTATTCTAGTAAATGTGTACATTAAAACTTCGATATTAGGGCTGTGCCGGATTACTGAATGGACCCGGATATTGAAATCTCTTAGCCATATATTAACGCAAAGTAGTTTCAAACATTAGTGTGAAAACGAAATAAAATTCACAAAGCAAGATAATGCAGCACATACTCTATTTTAATTCTGCAAAACGATTAATATAAACCTCAATTAAGGTATAAAATTAATGTTTTAAATGTAGAATGATTTTTATATATACGGGTTTAGAATTGATATATATAGCCAAAATATTATCAAAAAATGAATATTTACCAGAATGCGAACAGCAGAGACATGATACAAACTGATAAGATAATAGTCGATGTTTTACAATTAAGATGGCGCATCAATGTTATACTGTTGCACAACCTGTTATTACAATATGGAGGTTCTGCATAAATAAGGCTGGAGCTAACACAAAAGGGACGAAAATGGAAATGAAAATTCACAAAAGCAGAATACTTCCATATATACTGTATTTAATTTTTACAAATGATCAATGAACTTCGGGTAAAAAGAGTAATGTGTACAAAATGCCATCGCAATACCATAAACCTCTGTTAATTTAAATGATGGATAACCAAGGAAATGACGGTTGAACAGATGATGATTAGTAATTTTGTGTACTTAACCTAGCATAATATTTAAACAAAAGCAGGGTGATTTATTTTTATTAATTTGCTTTCATCTAATAAATATGAATAGGTCGACCATATTTATTAAATATATTTTGAATATTAAATAAGCATTTTGGTCTTTATCGCTTGTTGATATTCTCTCTCAGTGAAGAGAAAAATCAGATATCAATATATGAATCATCTTTTCCCAGCCAGAAAATATTCATTTTACTTACAAAAACAGACAAAACCACATAAAATTAAAAAATGAGTTGGGTTCGTCGTTCATCTCAGTCTTCAATTTCCAAATGTTTTGAACATTCAACGCATAATTTTCCACATCAAAATCTGGTTGGTCACAATAATTTTTATTACTAATTCTTTTCTCTCAAAGATTTTTGCAGATTTTGGAATACTAGAAACATCTTTTTTCTACAGTGTGTTGAAAAGGTATCGAACATTTCTTCTTGTTTTTGGATTACATCAATCTTAAGTTCAAGAGCTAATAGTAAAATTAAATTTACAGTATATCTTTTCCTTTTGGTATTGTAATACGTCTCTACAGTGTGTTGAAAAAGGTATCCGAACATTTATTATTGTTCACAATCTACAAATAAAATCAACAAGAAGTAGGCAAAATTTGATTTACTAATGATTCTTCTTTTTAGACATGTAAATACAATTTTCGTAGGAGCCGTCTCCGTAAAACGCTTTTTATATCTTCGTTGGCAACCTCATTACTTTTCTTTTTAAACCATCTTTCACTTTAAAGAAACCTCTGGAACGTTCAATTTTATGTAATTTGGCGGGGGAAAACAGGAGATATACATGAAAAAGGGCCTTTGGTGTTTCTCATTATACAAATGTAGAAAATATGTCATTCTTATAACTCTTTTTCATTTACTTTCTTCATTTCATCAGATTGTTTCATTAATTTGATACTAGGCTTTTCAGCAGTTCTTAAAACGACGTGCGCAGATTAACTTCTTTAAAGGCTGATGATATGAATCCAGACCATATTTTTGTTTTTCATGTTCATTTATGGAAAAAAAATAAAAGAAAAAGTAAAGTTTTAATGTTAACAAAAGATTATTTATGGATATGAGATGAATATAACAAACCTAAGTATACCAAAGTTAGTTCTGTGTTTCTGATAACAATACCAGATTTTAAAACCCGATGATTTCAAAATCATTATATCAATCCTTATATGTTGTTTAAGATTAAAGAAATTGAATATCACAGAAAAAACTTTATATTTTCATCGAAATTGTATTTTTAAAATTAGCTGAAAATGGTATTTATATTTACATCAGATTTTATGTACTTCCTTTTGTTGTGAAATATTATTTCGCGATAAAATTTCAACAAACTGCGATTGTGGTGCGAAAATTTCTGATATGGCATTTGCACATTGATTGTTTTTCTGTTAGAAAGAATGCGAATAAAGTGGTTGTACGTCAACGAAATTTTTATTTAAATTTAAAAAAAAATAATGCTGTATTAATGTCTCAGGTAATATTTAATCAGTCATAGATTTATTATTTTACTTTGTTGTCCATTTTACTAAAATTAGACATTTATAATTGCATTCATTCATTCAGCTAACTTTCAAAACTTACCTTTCGTATTATTATTTTATTGTTGAAAATTTTCCAGAAGAACTTTCTGCAGCCATAATCAGTTCTCAATAACTCATAAAATATTTCACGTTGAAGTGCTAGTAAAATCGATTTTTTTTTGGTGTTTGGTAAATCCTTTCTGCTTTTTGCAATATAATTATTTCGGAAAAGAAAAATGTTATATC
>BGPR01021425.1:0-11504 GCA_013235015.1 Araneus ventricosus
AAAGGCGGCAACAGCGGCAAGGAAGTGGCGGAGATCGGTTTCATGACAGAGGCCAAAGACTGGGCCGGGGAACTGATATCTGGCCAGTCCACGACGGGCAGAATATTGGTAAGTAAGAAAAGATTTTTTTAAAAATTTCCAGTTAGACAGAATGTGTACTGTACAGGGTGATTGATTGATTGATACCTTCACTGGCCCGGCCTGCCCCAAAGGGTGTAAGGCCCAACACCGGCCAATGGGGGAAACAGACGACCAATGACAGCAAGACAAGGCCATGGGCTCTTCAGCTCCTAAGAGCAAGGAGAACACCCCAGACCAAATACAGGATTAACACAACCTCAATCAATTCGTTGCCTTCCCTAAATATATACAAATTACACCCATTAACAAAGGTGGGAATTAATTACTCAATATAATTACAGAACATTTTTTCCCTTTTTAACACTGCAGGGTGAGTCAAAAGTCCTTAAAGCCGACCCTTCTCGATCACTACATGCCATACAAGTGACGTGATGCACTCCACGTCATTATATTTTGTAGCCCATCCATTTAGTAGGGACACTGACGGTCACTCCACGCCTGCTTCACTCCAACTTCCTCGGCGAAAGCCTTGTTAGAGTACACCAACAGCTCCCTCCCAGTCCTTTAACGTTCTGATGTTCTAGCAACAGCTTATTGAGCAGCTGATCTACTGGCCAGGGTTTGTTTCATGAGGGAAGCTGCATTTTCAAGAAGTAGAGTGGTGAATGTGTATAACTTGCGACTGTGGGTGCCTGAAAAAACCCATGAGCAGCAAGGTAATATGATGCACAACAATACTTAAACATTAATGTTTGGAGAGTCATTTTGGGAGATTGTTTTATTCGTCCCATATCTTTTGCCATTACGGCTCGACTTGGCGAAATGTTGCCAAAGTTAAGTCCCAGCAGGCATTCTTCGTAACACAGCCTCCTGTTACATCTAGTGTTCTGTTCATTTCACTACTTCACTGTCATAGCTACTCCTATAGAAGTCCTAAACATTTCTTTAAGGGTTTTGGACTCACCGTCTATGTATGTGATCATTTCTATCTACTTTTAGTCAAAATGGATAATGTTGTCTCATATAAGATTGGCAAACAACATCATTATCTGTAATATGGAATTTCGATAAAATCTTGTAAGAGTTTCTGCTATTCTGTTCGACTCATATGGAAGAACGTAATGGAAAATGGGAAAAGGGGGAATGAATAGAGAAAACTATTTTTTTATTCAATGGTGATATGATAATTCTCGGAAGTTCATTAGTTAATGATTAAATTTTAATTGTTTTCTTGGACCTTAAATCGAAGATGTATAATCATTCGTTATCAGATTTGGGTTCAGAATAATTTTCGTATCCTTCACCCGTTCAGAATTCAATATCCATTGGTTACTCCATTTTAATAAAGCTGAATGAAAACAAAAAATTCAAAGTGGAGGAACCTGACCATGCTCTTCATCAGGAGTCACGCACAGTGAAGGTTTAAAAGAAGTCAGGATTTTTTTTTCTGTAAGGGGCTTGACAAAGTGTCTAAAAATTTAGTTCCTTGTGACAGTTAATTTTTAATATTTTTTGGTTTTATGTTGTGTGATTATTACTTCGGGTTATTTTAATTTATTTTGATATTTTTTTCATATTAATTAAGCTGACGTATTCTAATAGATAAATACTTCTTTGTGGGTTTACTTATTCTTTTAAGTGACATCTCCCAAAATCTCCGTAATTCTTTATGAGTTCTCTTATTCTTATCTGATAGTTTAGAGACAAATACAGTAGAACCTTGGGAATCCGAACCCCAGGAATCCGAAATTTCGGATAATCCGAACATCTTTTTTTAAAATTTTCTGAAAAAATTTTACTGAAAAATGAAGGGAAAATAAGAATTACGAATCAGAAACAATGCTCATATTTATTCCTAACTTAAAAGAAGTATTTGAATGGGTCTTCAATAATGAATACCTTAATTAGTAGAAACAAACTCAGATATCTTTCTTTTTACCCTCAACTCGTTTGCCACTGTACCGTGCGAATAGCCGCATGCTCTTTCCGTACGCCTTTACAAACAGGGGTGTAGTGGATCCGGTACGCGCCGGAACGCCGTTCCGGCGCTGCTTTCTTTTTACGAGAAATAAATAACACAAAATTGTGAAAACGTCCTTAAAACAACGCAATTTTTGCACCCAGATTAGAGCATTCCGGCACTGCTTTTAGAGCGTTCCGGCACTGCTTTTAGAGCGTCCCGACACTGCTTTTAGAGCGTCCCGACACTGCTTTTAGAGCGTCCCGACACTCATTTCTTTAGAGCGTTCCGGCACTGCTTTTAGAGCGTTCCGGCACTACTTTTAGAGCGTTCTGGCACTGATTTTAGAGCGTCCCGGCACTGCTTTTAGAGCGTCCCGGCACTGCTTATTTTGCGACTACACCAATGTTCACAGAGTGCCGAGAGTCAATACTCTACTGTACTTGGTATATTAAAAGTATTTTACCGAATTTCCCGGAATCCGAACAGAGGTCATCCTCAATTAGTTCGGATTCCTGGGGGTTCTACTGTATTTATTTATTTATAGTTTGAAAATCCATTGATCGATCAGCTGATCTTGAGTCCTCGTTTGATTTTCCAGTCAGTTGTCATCACAAAGCATTAAACCGTCCCCTGTTTCTATCTCGAGGCTGTTGAAGGTCACAGAATGAGCGAGTGCACTGGGTTTCGAAAGACTACTTTTTTTCAAAATATGGCCGTTAGAACACAGAACTGCACTTTTATCAGTTAAACGATTTTTCATTCCAGAGTACAAAAATAGGAAAAAGTGTGCAACTCTGATTATTTCTGTTAACTGCACAAAAGAACTTGCAAAATCAGTTCGAGAAATCGGTTACTGATTCGATAATAATTAAATCGCGACAAATTATTTGCCTGATTTTTCGTGTTTTGCTCGTCGCCTTGGAGACGACTCGTTTTATCGTTGAAATACTCAAAAACCTACGACACGAAGCGCGCTTCGTTGATTCAAGTTATTTTTTTTCTTTCGATTCAAGATAAAAGAACCCGAGTTTCATTTGCATTTGTACGGGGTAGAACAAAAACAAGTTTGAACGCTCCTTTTTTTTCAGAATATCTCTTGCTATAAATTTAAGAAAGGCAGTCTTAATAAAAATGGATATAATTTGCTTCGGAAATGTTTTTATACTCAAATTAAGCAATAATAATTCTTTAATAAATACATTCAGATATGCTAATGATCTAGAGTTTTTTATTTTTTGATTGAGACAAAATATTATCACGGTATATCTTCTCATTTTTATTAAACGCTTTCACTAAGTTTGAAATGTTTCATGTTTGTATGTAATGTTGGAATTTTGTGATCGATTTTTCACTCACTTCTTAATGCACTAGAGTTCTGAAATTTTGTATATTTATTGGGTCTTGAGGGCAATGCAATATTTTAATAATTTTAGAGCTCTTATTTATGAATTTTTTTTAAAAAAATCGCAAAATTACGTTTGGTCTCGGTAGGTTTCATTGGCGCCATCTATAGTATTTTTGAGAACTAAAATTACTTTACACAGTAATTTAAATGTTTCAATAAAATAAGTATATCCTATTTTATATCTTTTTAATAAAATAATTGTTGGAATTAGTTCATGAAAAATTGATTCTAAGTTCCCAAAATATTTATAATGCTGGATTATGACATAAATTAAAGACTAATAAAAACTGGGAAATAATTAATATAATTAAAAAACGCTTTTACCAATGCATTAAAAAAGAAATAATAATTTTTTCTCACAAATATGGAGGTTAAAACAAAAATCGGAAAATCGTGAAGCGCACGTAGAAAAGCTGTAACTAAATTAGAATTGTAATCACATTTATAATATATTTTATATGATGAATGTTTAATAACATTTCGTTTCTTATGATAATCATTGTGGTTTTATATCTTTCTCCTATTCTTTCCAGTGCCTCACGCTTTTACGATTTTTGTTTTGACCTCCAGAATTTTTTTTCTTTTTCGATGCATTAGTGAAAGCGATTTCTTAAAAAAATTTTTTTTTAAACAGTCGACGCTCATTATAACGACCCTCTGCGTCCCACAGCAAAAGAACTTTATAACGAGTGGTCGCTATATTGGAAAAAAATGTACACATGCACGCTCAGCAGTTCCGTAAAAATAGGCGGCGATTTTTAAAGAGATTCCAACTAAATACTCAAATTATCTTTTATCATTGGTATTAAAAATAACATTTTATCAATTAAAAAAATATTTCTAAAACAGATTTCAAAGTAGAAAATAAAGGGTGTTATAGTGTTATATACTTACAAAACATTTATTTTCCAAAGGAAAAAATCAGAAATGGTTGTTTGTCTTTTCTGCATTTATGATTTTTGCAAAACATAATTTTCCATTTCAGTTAAAGATGATAAATAATGTTCTGTAATTTTCTTGCCCTTCAAAAAAACATTTTAAAGTCTCAATAGCACCTGAAACATTTTTTATTCTAGGCTATTCTAATTTCTGCGCTGTGGTGAGTGGTAATTCCCCCCTCCCCGTCAAAGTTGAACTGTAACACTGAAGACTCTACATCTACGAAACTTGGCAATACAATAATCAAGGTCATTTAGGTTTAGAAACATTTTCTTTTTGGAAAAATACCGGGAAGAGTGTCCGCTGAATTCGGACGTTGTATTGGATTAGACGACACTGGACGGTCTTTATACCGGGAGTAAAGTAACATAGTGCATAGGGAAACACATTTGGGGATTTTATCACTGGTCGTTATAATGGAATGGTCTTTATAATGTGTGGTCGTTATAACAAGGGTCAACTGTATTTATTTTCACATTTAATTTATCGCCTGAATGTTCTTCTTACAGCTTTTGGTATCTTTTGCAACTATCGTCTGTCGTAGATTTTGGATAGTTAAATTTTACTTCACTTTAACTCTCAACCCGCCACATAAGACGTGCGCGAATGAAGGTCGTATCGGCTCTATTCCACGTGGTATGATCTTGAGAGTTCTCTGGCCGAAAGCTGCGTGTGTTGTTGGCAACAATTGAGCATTCCGAATTCCTACGTCAGCTGGATATGACTTATTTTACGTCAAAGCAGGTATATAAGCTCTACTTGGTTTTACTGTAGTACTGTGTGGTGCCGATCTAAAATTATGAGGTAACGATACTGTAATACGATGCTCTGATGCCCATTCAAGTCATGGAACAGTCAGCTCGTGCAGTTGTGTTAGAATATTGTTTCTTCGTAGACAAGCCGTTCTACTTAACTTCTTACTTATTTAATTATGACTTTCAATAAAGAAAGTGTATCGTTCGTATGACTGTATTTGATTGGCTAACATATGTGAAGACAAATTTGTTATAAAATAGTTTGCGCCAGTGTGCCATATGAGTTGAGTGAAACAGAAGCGCAAAGCAAGTAACGTCGTGTCATGAATTTTTTGAAACACGCTCGACGTGAAGTAATTCAATGTTTATCGGCAGAAGTTGCTTGTAGAACGATATTTGCAGTCGAGTGCATATGGGGATTGGGAGTTTGTCACGAAGAGCAATTTTCCGACTATGTGCAT
This sequence comes from Araneus ventricosus, assembly GCA_013235015.1. NCBI lineage: Eukaryota > Metazoa > Arthropoda > Arachnida > Araneae > Araneidae > Araneus > Araneus ventricosus. The sequence goes on from BGPR01021425.1 coordinate 5,605, forward strand.
TAATGTCTTAGAATGACTTGGTCGTAGCACGTCAGCTGTGATCGAATATCCATGATTAAAATCACTGCACCGTTGGAAAAATAAGAATTAAAGGACGAAAACTTTTTGTTCAAACTCGCGAGCAGCAATCAATAGAGAAAGAGAATCCATGCTGAATATAAGGGATAATAGGGAAATTTTGCCTTATTATGATTAGCAATGTACAATGAGAAGTAATTTTAATAAAACAAAAGCAATAGAATTTTTCGTAGTTTATTTATCTTCAAAATAATGTTATTAACTTTTTAAGAAATACACTTTAGAGTGAGAAAAAGCTAGCGTATTAAAACTGTGACATCAATCCAATTAAAGAAACTGGTTTTCAAACTTGGAGTAATGGTTTCCCATATTTGGCTAGAAATTTCTTTAAGCCCAATTGAATCAAAATAATTTTTGGTCTTGCCGCGCTCCTAAAACTTTCTTTAGAATTCTTTAGAATCCACTGTCACCTTTGAATGTAGATACCAGTAATTTATTCCCATTATGCAACCATTTAAATGGTATTTTTTTTTTATCGAAATACGACAATAAAAAACTTTCGATAGACAGAACAAGAAAAAATGGCATCAGTGTTCGTATTCAGTTGTATGTGTACATCAGTTTTGCTTATTTGGACTTCAAAATTTCAAGATTGCATGCAGTTTTATATCCGAATACCGAAATCTATGCAATACCTAACTAACAGTTTGCGTTTGTCCTCATATTAAGTAGGCTTTGGAGAAACTTTACAATATAACACAATTTTACTTTATTTCGAAGACAAATATAAACTACACCTCAATCTCGTCTTTTCCTAAACAAAAACACATCGCTACATGGGAAACTTAGGCAAAAGCGTTCTTTTATTCCTTGTTGTTTGAATGAGTCAAAATCGTAAAAATGTCAATTTTTAACTATTTTTGGGGCGCTTTGGCCACCACGAGATATGAATAAATTCGAATAATAATGAAAAAAAAAACGTAAACTAATATAGACAAAACAAAAGTTTCTTACCCGGCGCTAAAGGGAATTTTAAAAATAACAAAAAATGTCATTTTTTATTTATTTTCGGGGCACTGGAAGATATGAATGGATTTCAATAAAAAATATATGTAAACTAATATACCTAAGACACAACTTTCGCAACCGCTCCCAAAGTAATTTCGAAAAAAAATTGTAAATTTTCATCCAAATTTCAATTTTTAACTATTTTGGGGGCGCTTGGGGCACCGGAACATGGATTTCAATAAAAAAAATTATATAAACTAATATACTTAGGACACAACTTTCCAACCCCGCGCCAAAAGTAATTTTCCCCCCCCCCCCCAATTTTTTTTCCTATACTTTTCGATCCACCTTATTGAGGATACGTCCAAGTTAGCCAACAGCCCGAATACGGTAACTCTTCCCCTATTCGTGTTTGCTTGACTCAGACGTCAAGAAGCACTCCAAGTGCAAACTGGCTTAAGAGCCGTGTCTTTTCAATTCATTTGTTCTCAATAACAAGAGTATAGATCATTTTACACACGAATATTTCAATGTTTGGATATTGTTCAACTAATACGACCCATCCATATTTTGAAAAGAAATGAGAAAACACAAATTTCAGTTTACTTAATAATTTAATCATAACATCTACTCTCTGTACAAGGTGACCACTCGAAACGTGACCCAGCAACTAATTTCTAAACCATTAGAGATAGGGATATACTTATCTTATCTCTAATGGATAAGTATATCCCTATCTCTAATGGTTGAAAAATCTCTATGGTTGAAAAATGCTTTAAATGAAGTAAAGAATTCTATTTTATATTTTTTACTCCGTAAATGCACTGCTGAAAAAATTAAGAAGTCTAAATTTTTATTCAGTCGCCAAGTTTTATTAGTAATATTCAATTAAATATTCTTGACACACGAGCATTTCAAACAAAAATATTTCCCCTCTTGTGCGACTAAAACTGATCGAGTTACAGATAAAGTTATAAATTTAAGCCAATCAACGTCTGCGTCGAGCAAGGGCTGCGAGTTGATTGGAGTTTGTTTTATGCGGTCATTGAAATGGTATAACATAATCTAAAACAGCAATATTCAAAGCTACTTAATTCGGTCAGTTTTATCGCGGAAAAGAGGAATTTGTTTTGCTTAAAATGAGAAGTGTCAAGAATTAGTTTATCAAGAAAATTTTGCTAAATATGGCTAATAGGACCGGGGATTGTATAATAATTTAGACATCGTAATTTTTTCAGCATTGCATTTATTAATTTGAACAACATAAAATATAATTCCTTACTTCATTTAAAGCATTTTTCCTATGCCTATCTCTAATGGTTTAAATATTAACTATTGAGACACGATTAGTTCATATACCCTGTATAAATAGATAAGCCAAAATTATTGATGTTTTCATATAATTCATTATACCAGGCTAATTTTAAATCCTACGTATACAGGGTGAGCCAAAAGTCCTTAGACAAACTGTAACCCTTTTAGTGCCGAACGACGATATATCGTCGTTCGCAACACTTGTGAAAAGTGCCAACCACGATATATCGTTGCGTATGCGATTGCGCCTTACTATTCGCATCGCGAGAAAACATTATCTCAAAATAAATTTATAAAACGTTATAAATTGTTTTATTAATACATTCGATTTATTAATAATATTCGATTAATATTAATAATAATATTCGATTAATATTATATATTAATATTAATAATTTTCGATTAATATTATATATTAATATTAATAATATTCGATTAATATTATAAGTTGATATCCGATTATTATTAATAATATTCGCTTAATATTATAAGTTAATAATATTCGATTTTCCTGTTTTTCAGAATGTTTTATATTAATGTTGTTCGTATGATTTTCAACAAATATTGAAATACAATTGGCATTAATTTATTCTCCCTTTATTCGTAATATGCTCCATTTTGAATTTTGTAAACATCATTCTTGTTTTGTTTTTTATGATATTTCTCCCAAACCGTAGCAAATTCGTCAAATTGGTCCGGCATTCTTCGCATGGGTATGTTACTTTCGGTCGGCACTAAAAAGGTTAAGGATAGGTCAAGCATACTCAGACGAGTTATTTTTACATAAAAGCATGTAGTTTTAAATGCAATTTACGACGGATAGGGAGGTCATAGTGTCAGTACAGTAAGGAAAGGAACTGATATCAGATGTTGCAGGACACTGTGGTGTGGGGAAGCCTGCCAAGATGTTATTCTTGGAGTTTTCTCCAAAAGTATCCTCTAGGTTCTTACAGTAAATCGCGTTTGGAATAAGTATGGGCCAAGCAAACTATCAACCCACAATGCCGGTTGATGCCCAAGTGTTGTTGTGAACCTAGTTACCTTGCAGATGCCCAAATGTTGTTGTGAACCTAGTTACCTTGCAGATGCCCAAGTGTTGTTGTGAACCTAGTTACCTTGCAGATGCCCAAGTGTTGTTGTGAACCTTGTTACCTTACAACTCGTGGTTCTTCAAGCCTTTCCGACATAATATTGCTTTCCATATAAAATAAATAATTCGGAGGCTTAAATTTAAATGAGATAATAGATAAATTTGCTAAAGTTAAAGAAAGGATTTTGCTGATATTGATATAGTGGGGGTATTTTCTAAGCAAGAGCGGGAATAAAGCAACGAAAATAGAGTTGTATTTATTTTATTTTTTCTTTTATATTAATATTAATGCCTTTAAAAGTCTTACTATTTACTTAAAAGAAATGTCGACTATGTTCGTGTCTTGTCTTTAAGATTTTATTATTTATTCACTTTTTTATATCCTGTATGCCATATTTGTGCCCTGGGCTTCAAAAATGCTAATGATAAAAAATAGCACGCTAATTGTCGTTGATTCAACCCATTTTTAATTCTCTTTTATTTAACATAACTTGTTTCGTTTTTGTAAATATCGAATTTTTAATCGACTTTTTGTTCAATTCCTTATGTACTAGGATTTATAAATTTAAGACTCTTGTGTGTTTTTGATGAAAATGCAGCGGTTTAATATTTTCAGAACTTGATTATCAGTTAAGTGGTTAATTTAAATTAAATTGTGATTACGCACTAGAGGAGAAATTAGATCGTGAATTTGAGAAGAAAATTAATTGCAATATTTGTTATTACAATATTTCAACAATCAGCAACAAATTGTCAACAACAGCTTGCAGTATTTTTCACATTTTACAGGAGAGCCAAACCAAGTTTCAGAGCGCAATGTATTGCAATGCGCAATTTATTTTTTGAGAGTGGTTATCTTTTGTTATTTTCGACGTACAGCTGCGACGCTTCGTCCACGCGAAGTTGCAGTCGTGAAAATACAAATACGATAAATACATAAAAATCAACAGAATTGGACTTAAAGCGGCTTACCTCTGTGGTACAGAATTATAATAGTCAATTATGAAATATACTAAACATTAAGATATAGTATATGATTAAAAAACAACTTTTTAATAAATGAATTAACCCGTTAGCGCCCAGTCCTATTTATAGAACAGTTACATTTCACTTCCATGTATGAACCGAATGCAATTCATTGTTTCTTTTTTGCTTTTTCTATGGAGTCAATGTATTAACAAACTTCTAAACAGTTTTCAGCTGGTATATACAAGTAGTTAGCCAGATTTTGAAGTCGAAGTGTCGCCATTTTGAATTTTTTTTATTTTCCCTTTGATGTATATTTTTGACGTAATGGAAGGAATTGGAAAGTAATTTTATTTTTATTGTATTATTCAAATATCTTTCCTATTTATGCAAAAAATTTTTAATGAATTCTTGCCAATTTTTTATATATTTCTGTTGGGTTGAGGCGAGCGAACTATTTTTCTTGCGCGCATGAATTATCTGTGTGAATCAGCGCCTGTAGCCTTTTCCCTAGCGCATTCCTTCTTCGAGTCCTAACAATGCTACTCATTCACTGTGTGCTTAGTTGTTGTAACGCTGTCTTCTATATGTCCCTCTATGCATCAATAAATGTTTTGTCCTAAAGTTGGATGATTCTTGTAGAAGGAACAACAATTTTTTCTAAAACAATAATAATAATAATGATAAAGATTTTTTTCCCTCCGATTTTAATTTTACTTCACAATTAACTTAGTCTTGGTGTTTTAAAAGTAATTTAATAGACATTTCTTAGAATTCGTGCATTAAATTAATTTTGGCGTTAATGGGTTAAATTATGTGTTTCAAAGCTGTTTCGTTAATTTTATTATAATTATTAGTTATTTTCAACAAGTCGTTTCGTTTCCTTGTTTCCGAAACTGACAGCACCGTCCACCACCACGACTGCTTTCCGCAAATCCAACAGTTTACATCCACCCGAACCAATCATTTAGAGAAAGTCCTCCCCCCTCGTTTGTTATAAAACGAGATTCTTGGGCACGATCGATAGCTCCGAAAGGCTGCCACCGAAAAAAAGAAATGAAGAACGTGCCGATGCAATATTCATTCCGCTCTTCCGCTTCAAAAGGGTTTTTATTCCTGGCAGGGAAGTGATATGTGCATCATCAGCACTTCTTCAGGTGATGTCTACAGTTCGTGATCAAGAATGAAGTGTTAAAACTAATGCGTACCAGATTCTTTTAACTTCAATTCGAGAAGAACTAAGCAGGGAATGTCGGACTCGTGATTCGCAGAGAGTCATTTTTCGATCGGTCAGAGTAGTAAAAGGGTTTTGATACTAATTTCATATCTTAATTATTACTTTCTCGTCTACGAAGTATACAATGAAAAAGTATAGTAATCGTCTAAAAATCCGACCAAAAATTTGATAAAATGTTATACTTTAATTATCATTTCCCGCTTCCATATCAAAAATCAGCTCAAAATTTCGATAAAAATTTCATAACTTAGTTATTATTTTCTCAGA
>BGPR01021425.1:11514-26517 GCA_013235015.1 Araneus ventricosus
TCAAAATTTCGATAAAAATTTCATAACTTAGTTATTATTTTCTCAGAAACGAAGTATCCAAAGAGAAGGTATAGCAATCGTCTAAAAATCGCACAAAAAATTTGATAAAAATTTGATACTTTAATTATCTTTTTCCGCTTCCATATCAGAATTCCCATTTCCATAACAAAAATCCGCCCAAAATTTCGATAAAAATTTCATAACTTAGTTATTATTTTCTCAGATACGAAGTATATACAAAGAGAAAGTATTGTAATCGTCCAAAAATTCGTCAAAAATTTTAATAAAAATTCCATACCTTAATTATTATTTTCTCCTATCGTCGTCATTCAGACAGAAGTCACTAAGTTCAGAAACACCTTTTGACTACTGCAGCCTATTAGAGTTTGCAATTAATTATTTTGTTATAGAAAGTTGCTTTCTAAACATCAGCAAATAAACCGTTGGAGCTGTAAACCTGTAAAATGATTTTTACTATTTATCATAACGACTCAAAAATAATTGAGATTAAAAATGAACACATGTCGAAACTATAGTCGTGGACTTGAACTGTAACGATACACCGTTTCTTTCCTCCCATATGGTTTTATCATCCAAATTGTGAATCTGTGTCAATTTTTGGATTCGATCCTTAATCGGGTTGACTGTCGACGTGTCCATTCGGGAACGTGATGTTGCAAAAACGCATTAGATGCGTGGATTTTAGTATGTGATTTTCAACCAAAATTGTAGAAAAATAGTAAATTATGGATCCAATCGGCTGACACATTTTAGTTTCGTTCCAGTAACGTCCCGTTTCGAAGCAACACGAGACCTATTTTGGGTCCGACCTCATCATTTTGAACCGAGGTTAGATGACGAAGACGGCATCTGAGTTGGCAGCTCCCTCTCTCCAAACTTCCTCACCACACCAGCGGGAGGCCCTTTGACCCCAACGTATGACTTAGCGTATAGCAGGACCACATAGATTGCGGATCTTCTGTGGAATCAGGTTTCGAACCAGGAACCCTCTGACCCGAAGCCTTACCACGGTCCACGCGAAGAGGTGCTTCTCCCAAATATATATTCTGTTATTTTCACTATGCGACGAAGTTAAACATAAACCGAGCGGTATTGTGTACTTACACGAGAAAGCACGGAGAGAACACTCCTTCTGGTTTAAACAAAAATCAGACTTCTCTGCAAATATTTAAAGAAATTAATGTTTTTTATATGATAGATTGCATCTGAAAAGTAGGTACTTCTGTTTTATTTGTTTCGTGTTTTTGTCGATAAGCTGCGTCTCTTCAGGCAGTGAACGGTTCTCCTCCGATTTTAATAACCAAAGAATTTGCAAAACCATTTGTTTAAATAATCAGCTTTATCACTCAACATTTTTAATGATAAAATTCCGTGTTCGAAATTTTGCTGAACAGAAAGTTTTGAATTTTGTTAGACTTGCTTTGCGCTGATCGGAGTTGCCTTGGTAACCTAACGGTCCACTAGCGTCACGTGACGAACAGGGCAATGAGCAAAACACAATTAGCATTGAATAAACACCCAGTGAACTTCACTCGGAAATGTTTAGAAGTTCATTTCGCAACACTATTGTTATATTGAAGCGTCTTATTATGGTTTTTAAACACTTTATTTCGATCCAACTTTTAATCCTTAAAGGGAAACTTATTTTAGATTTAACTGAACTGGGCATTTTTAGATAGCTACATTAACCCTCCGTTAGTCGCAATCATTTTCATTCTAAAATGGTTGCGATGTATCTAACGGATTTAAGGCTCTATGATATGTTCATCCGGTTTTGATATTTTTTTCCCTTTATAAATGTAGTATTGAATCGTAACGAGAACGTGATGTATTATGTGCAAAAAATTAAAATTGTGATCCGTTGAAAACAGAGAGTAAATGCAAACTGCATGCGTAATGTGGCCATTCGTCCCGTTTTTACTTTCTCTTATACGAAGTATACAAAGAGAAAGTATTGTAATCGTCAAAAAAATTCGAACTCAAGATTTTGATGAATCTCCACATTTTAGACCTCCCTGGGTCTGAAAAACACAATTTTGGAATTATAACTCAAAACCTATTAGAGCTACGGGGATGAAATTTGGTATGTGATCGTTACACATAATTTGTAGCTTTCTATCAAATTTTGAGTCTTTCTGTATGTCCGTGTTAATGTGAACGTGATAACTCACAAACTTAAATAGCTAACCGGATAAAATTTGGTACGCATTTTTATCATCAGAAATGTAGGTTTGTATCAAAATTTGGACCAAATCCGTCAAAGGGTTGACTGTCTGTCCGTCTGTATAATAGCATACTTTTGAACGCAATAACATCTTTTTAAAATTACTTTGATAACTGAAATTTGGTATGTGGCCTTCTTCCCTTAATGGTAGATTTGTGTCCAATTTTTGTGTCAATCGGTTAAAAAAAAGGCGTTCAAATTGCAAATTTCGTTTTCTTTATCTTACAACCAGCCCTATTGGTTATCACGCCGGCTTCTAATTCCACTTCCGCGGTGGACGACCTTCGGAAATCGTGGTATGACGTTCCGTTTATTTTTTTTCTCCACTGCGTTAGGGATTCCTGTTCGTTTCACTGCCTTTTAGCATATTTTTTTTCTCTACATGTGTTAGGAGTATACGAGAAAGTTTATGTCTCGCATATTTTGCTTGCTGTATAATAATCATTTTCACGTTGCAATTTTTTAATATTGTTTCGGATTAACGTACTCTGTATTGTTTTTCTACAGTTGAAATGTCATAATCACGAAGAAAAACAAGCGGGGAAATCAATAATATGTATCTTTTGTTTTGATTTTGTTTTCAAAACTTTTTCATGTCATTGTGGGCGGTTTTTTCCTTCTTTTCATTTTGTTGAAGTCCTGATTCCACGGGCAACGCCGTGCGCGTCCTGCTAGTAGAGTATATAGATACTATCTGTAAATTGCGCGATGTGACGCGCACGATGCAAAAATCACTCAAAACGCTCTACAGGGCTGAATGTAGGACCTAGAGCTACCAAATTTGCCAGGTAATTACTTTTTCAATAGTAGATTTTTACTAAGAAATGGTTTTTCAAAATTTTAATTAGATTTTTAATTAAAATGTAATCAAAATCTTAAGATTTTCCCTCAAGAACTTCAGAGCATTTTATTGCACAAAATTCAGTTTAACACTGTTTTAAGATTTTAAAAATTAGCTCTTCAGTGACAGCCTTTTTATTTCGGGGAAATTTTTTCTAATTTTAATAAATTTTTTAAAAATCTTATGAAGTGAGTTTACAGCGATATTTTTCATTGCTTTAGTTACTGTGTTTATACACAAAAGCGTTACGACGATATTAAACCCAGTTTTTGCGCAAACGTTATCGTAACTATGTAATTGAGAGTAAATTTTTTAAAAAATATTATAAAGTGTGTTTACAGCGATATTTTTCATTGCTTTAGTTACTGCGTTTATACACAAAAGCGTTACGACGATATTAAACCCAGTTTTTGCGCAAACGTTATCGTAACTATGTAATTAAGAGTAAATTTTTAAAAAAATATTATAAAGTGTGTTTACGGCGATATTTTTCATTGTTTTAGTTACTGCATTTACACACAAACGCGTTGTGACGATATTAAACCCAGTTTTTGCGCAAACGTTATCGTAACTATATAATTAAGAGTAAATTTTTTAAAAATATTATAAAGTGTGTTTGCAGCGATGTTTTTCATTGTTTTAGTTACTGCGTTTATACACAAACGCGTTGCGACGATATTAAACCCAGTTTTTGCGCAAACGTTATCGTAACTATGTAATTAAGAGTATGTAACTTGTAAATTTTTTTAAAACGATATAAAAACAGTCGAATCAGGCTTAAAAAATTATCATGCTGCGATGTGTTTGTTTAGATTGCGTTTGTGATTCGAATCTCCTTTTAATTTTTGTGCAAACATTCTAACACTTTCCCCCAAAACTGAAACGAAGTCCCGAGAAGACAGTTCGCTTCCCTCCTCAGTGCGCTCACCGGTGGTTAAATATAAAAGTTTCTTCCCCGTGCCAAGTTGGCTGAATGAACTGATCTTTTTGTTGGTTTGTCCCCGCTAATGTCCTGCTCTGCATTTCCCTCGCAGACGGAAAGTCTACTGGAACAAAGAACGGAGGAATCATAATTCGCTCATCTAAATTCTACCATTGCTTCTATTTAGAACTCGCTGTTCAGCGCTGAAAGCTGCTTTCGAAGTGGAAAACTTGTTGAAAGCCTGCGGATACAGAGGTAGCCTCCACATATCACGGCACTTCTGTGACATACATGCTACGGTTAATGCGTTTCATCGGTTATTATGAATAATTACCAGTCAATGTGATTCTAACGTGAATACGTGCAATACTTCTGTGCAATAATACCGTCAATGTGATTCTACCCTCTAAGCGTTTTGGACGTATTTTTCCGTTTCTCATATTGAGTTCAAAAGCAAATAATTTATGTCTATGATTTCTTAAACTAACTTAGATAAAATATTCTTTAGATTTCAGAGACTCGATTAAACGCGATAAAGATCTAATTATTCACTTCAAAAGCAAATTTTTAAGAATTTAAAGCTAGAACATCAAAATAGCTAACCGCTCAGAGGTCTAAATCACTCATCACTTTTACCTGTAATTATTCATAATAACCGGCCAATGTGATAAATCGATTCATCACTTGAATCGGTTATTATTCATAATAACCGATTAATCTCATTAATCGTAACATATAAATACAAACTTATATATTTCTATTTCATACAGCATTCAAAACGCATGTATAGAACGTGATATTTTTAAATAAATAATGGATCAAAAACTATTTTCGTTTTTCTCCAAGAAAGAATCTACCATCGCAAATAAATGTTTAAATGCAAATTCGTTAAACTGTTCAGTTTCAATTGTAAATAATGTATTAAACTTTATAAGCAGAAATATATTTTACGCTATTTTTAGGATTCTGTTCGTTATTCTGAATACTGAGATGTCGTAACATTATTGTTGAGCATGTGACACTATTTGAGAATTGGGACTTGAACTTTTAAAAAATACTGCATCATCGTCTTTCTCTCAGAAATGTGACCGAATGTAGAGCTCGATGCAAAATTCACATTTATTTGTTGAACAATTGGAAAATGATACTTTCCATAAAACTTATCTAAACAATTAATATAATAAAAAGATCTATTTATTACTTAAAAGGGAAGGAGAAAATTTGAAAACTTGGTTTAAAAACTTTAGGAAACTCTTGGTGAGGAAGTAATAGTCGTTGGCGGTTTTGCATATAATGGAAAACTGAAAATAAAGAGAGATGAATATATATATATATATATATATATATATATATATCAAAACCAGCATATAAACACAAGATAAAAACTCAAAAACAGTAAAAAAGTAATATATATATATATATATATATATGAAAGATCAGACATTAAAAAGGTGAAAGGCAGTCCATTGTCATCAAGGAAGAGATGATATTTGTTTAAATCTTCTTTTATTTAGGCATCAGGCGTTATTTCTTCATAAGTAAAGTATTTAATTTGTTTGCAGCTCCATGACCAGAATTCAGAAGTTTACGCCCGAGCGGCGCGTTGTTGTTGAAAGCTTACATGCCGGCGTGAAAAAGGGCAGAAATGTATGCGCAGAACGCTTAAGTACCCAGAATAGGGAATTCCCCTTGAGAAACTCGTGATTTGCAAAGAAAGTTGTGGTGAGTTAATTATGATGAAAGTGGAAGTATTTAAAATGAGGTGTCGTTAAGATTATTTAGGAAAGTTAAAAAATTAAAATATCACATATATATAAGTTAATTCCTTATATTATTAAAATATTTTACTGTCAATATTAAAGAAAGAAATGCCTTTTACGACCCTTTCTTACTCACTCAACCGGCAGTAGAATTCCATCCACACATAACAATAAACCATTCTTCTAAATCCTATTAATGCCCAAGTCGCATTTTTTCAATCATATTTTGCATACTAATATTACATGTCGAGGAAAATTACTTAAAAAAATTCTATCTGAAAAATTAATGTTTTATTTCCATTCCTATTAAGGCGTTCCTATTAAGACAAAATGTGTCAAAATTCAAATTTATCTGAAATCCCAAAAAGAAAGCGTATCCTTACAATTGTATTTACTGATATACAGCAGAACCCCGGTAATTCAAACCAAATGGGGCTGACCTCAGATCGGATTCCGGGGAATTCGGATTATCCGAGGAATTCGGTCAAATACTTTTGATATACCAAATGCAGTAGAGTATATTGACTCTGGGTGCTCTGAGAAAGCGTACGGAAAGATCACGAGGCGATTCAACGGAACTGTGGGAAACAAGTTGGGGTAAAAAGAAGATATCTAAGTTTAGTTCTACTTATTAAAGTGCTGTATTCATTCTTAAAAGCCAATTCAAATACTTCTTTTAAGTTAGGATTAATCATTAGTTTTGTTTCTGATTCGTAATTGTTCTTTTTCCTTCATTTTTTAGTAAAAAGTTTTCAGAAAACTAAAAAAAGTTGTTAGGATTATCCGGAATTTCGGATTACCGGGGTTCGGATTTCCGAGGTTCTACTGTATTTGTTAAATGCGAGTAAATTAATTGATTAATAATTGAACAATTTCACCTGTTTCTTCTTGACGTTGCTAAAAACTACTTTCGAATCTGAGTCGAAAACAAAAAGGCTGCATTATCAGGAAATTGCTGAAAGTGCGATCCGAAAGCTTGATACGTGCTGTCATCAATAGAATATAAAAGAAACCAATACTTGAAAACACTTTTTTGTAAAATTTATGTTGGAAAAAATAATTCATCTGAGTTGATGATGCGTTTATAGAAGCGTCCCTAAGAAGGGACGCTGACATTAACAGATTATTCCAAATATCGAGATCCAATTTTTTGATGATTACAATATTCTCTCTTCGTATGCTGAGTTTCCGAGAATGTAAAAATGTCCCTATCCACTTAATTCCATTTATCCTAGGCTGAATGTTTACGGAGGATAAGGCTTCTCTTTAACTTTATTTTCTATTTTCTGTTACACATGACTTAAGGACCGGAAAGCTTCATTTTTTGTGTGTCTTATCCTTACACAACAAAACGCCAGATGCAATAAAATGATAAGCTTGTTTTATGGCAAAAGGAATTTTTATTCACTCCTGCGGGTTTTTTTCTGACCGTAGTTTGGGCTTGCTATTTTCATTTCAAGAAGTTTCTTTCCAGTGTGAGTGCGTGTGATCCAGAGGAGAGACGTTTTATGGCGTAGGTCGCGTGACCTATATTTAAAACCCTCTTTCTCTCACGTATCTTATTAAATTCCTGAATCTTTCAAACATTAAAATTTTACTATCTTAAAACCTGGGACATAAACAACAGAATCTAAGACAAGTAGTATTTGTTTTGGTTTCCGTTTCAAAGAAATGATGCAATAAGTTGATGCTTCACTGGCCGCCTGAGTTTCAATTACATATAACCAGGTTTTATTAGTTTCCTATCGGCATAAGCGTAATAAATGAAAAGTGATTTTTAAGTCATCATTATTCATTATCTATGTAATTGTATTGAATTAAACATAAAAAGTATTTAAAATTTCAATTAATTTATTGATATACTGAGTATTATTTATCAATATAATCATCTGATTCTTTCCAAATTCAAAAATTCATTATATTGCTTTTTATTCATCGAAGTAACAAAGCAAATTATCGTATTTTTGAACTTTTATACTTCATCGACTGACATTGTTTTATCACTGCTAACCAGGCTTCATTGGTTTCCTACCAACAAAAGAGTAATTAATAGATGAAAAGGCGTTTACAAATCTTCATTAACTGTATAAATTATGTGAATTAACATTATTAACTACTTGAAATTTTAAATGGTATTTATGGAGTGCATAATTTACCTGTTAAATCATCTGATCCTATTCGAACATAAAAATTCGTAATGTTGCTTTTCATTTATCGAAGTAACGCGCCGAATTATCGTATTTTTGAACTTTAGAACTAAATTTAATTCATTTAGAAACATTATAATTCGGTACCAAAACTACATGAAACCCAGAAGCATATTGTGACAAAAATCGTCTGCTGGGTATATGTGAATGTAATCCAACAAGCAGGATAAAAAAATAAATCTTTATTCCACGAAGAATTTCAGCAAAATTCTGAGCACAGGTAACAAAACTAAACAGCTCTTGTATAAATTAACAACAGAGATCACTAATGAATCTCAGTCACAGCACTTTCAATAGCGTTCAGCAATTATCAGTTCACCAGCTTCACTGCTGACCAAACTCCAACTGATCTACTCTTGGTTTGAGAGCTTGCTTTTATACCATTTCCAAGAGGACGTGACGTCACATAGTACCTCTAGAAGGTTCTTGATATTTCCCGCTCCTAGTAGAGATAGGACAACCTTTCGTGAATTTTCTAGAAAACTCGTTTTGTCGCCAAAATGGTCACCAAGGTCTCCAAAATAGTCGCTAAGGTCGGAGTTTATTGGCTTGATTCTCAGTACAATCTCTGGGAAACTCTCTTTCTTGTCCTAAGATTAGCGTGTCAGGGAAGCAACTTTACAACTTAACAATATTCAGTGGATTGTTAGTTGAATAAATACGACAACACATTACGACATTAGGTGTCATATAATTAGATAATGGAAATAGATTTTAAAAAATCAATTTTTAAAACACACCTTTTACTATTGTACTTAAAAAATAGTTTTTTATTTCAATTATTTTTTAGTCTTTTATTTATGATTCAGTATTATAAATATTATGGAATCTTGCAATGAATTGTTTCTTAATTTCACTACCATTTGGTCAGCGCTTATTAATTCAAAATTTAATTAAATGTATCTATGAACTGATAACTGAATTATGAAAATATTAACATAGTGTATTATCATCGTCAGCACACAAGTGTAGAAAATTTCAAAACTCAAGCACATTAGAAAGTAAGTGAAAAATCCATTACAATATGCAACCTTTATAAACACGATAAAGTCAATTTAATAAAAGTTCATAAATATGAAACAGTTAAGGGATTAAAATATAGACCTGCAATAGACATTATGCAATAGACATTACATTTATTTATTATTTTGATTTAGCATTGTTTTTGGCTTTTCAATGTTCTTAAATTTAATCGATAACAGAGAATTCGTGCGCTTTATGATCGAAGTGAACAAAACTAATTACCAACAAGTTCTCCTCTTGCATTAGTGCTTTGAGATCTGGTTAGAATTCCCTTAAAAGCGAATGTCACGAGGTTTATGGAATATGAAAGACAAGAAAACTTGACCAAGAATTTAATTTATGCATAAATTTAAATAATGTAAAGCTAAGGGGTTAAGAAAAAGAAACAGTTAAAGAATTAAAATATAGACCTATAAAATAGAACCTAAATATAGACCTAATAATGTGTATTAAAATATAGACCTATAATAGACATTTAAATTATTTAAATTTAGAATTGTTTTGGCTCCTCAAAGTACTTAAACTGACTCGATAACAGAGAACTCGTGCGCTTTATGATCGAAGTGAACAAAACTAATTACCAATAAATTCTCCACTTGCATTAGCGCTTTGAGATCTGGTTAGAATTCCCTTAAAAGCGAATGTCACTTGGTTTATGGAATATGAAAGACAAGAAAACTTGACCCAGAATTTAATTTATCCATAAAATGAACTAACATGGAGCTATGAGGTTAAAAAACGGAACAGTTAAAGGATTAAAACATAGACATGCGATATATTTTTAAATTATTTACATCTAGAACTGTTTTGGCTCCTCAAACTTACTCGAAAACAGAGAATTCGTGCGCTTTATGATCGAAGAGAATAAAACTAATTACCAACAAATTCTCCTCTTGCATTAGTGCTTTGAGATCTGGTTAGAATTCCCTTAAGAGTGAATGTCACGTGGTTTTATGGAGTATGAAAGACAAGAAAGAACTTTGACCAGGAATTTGAATTTCCATAAATTAAATAACGTAAATCAATTAAGGAAAATGAATCCAAAATTCTAGCAATGAAGTAAGATAAAATTACGCCTTTTGACCAGTTCAAACCCCCAGCTTTTCGAGGTTTGCTTGCTCTTTAGAAGTTCGAGGAACAGTGATTCTAAATCGAATTAGACCGACGTCCGGCGTAATTCATATCTTTTCGGTTTGAAATAGGTTGGATACATTGACAAATGTGAAATTAATTAATTTTGTTAATATTTTTTTCGTAGAAATAATGCAGAAAACTTTTCAGTTTTTTTTTAAAGTTATGCAACGTCTAAAACGTTTTTTCTCATTCTTATTTCTAGGATTACTTCAGAATTGCTGTTGCCATTATCTCGCGCTAGTATTTTAAATGATTTTTTATAATAGATACGGTGGGGTTCTGATTTATACTATTAGACACTTTAATAATTAGAAGAATAAATATAGCAGACCTTTAGAAAGACTAGGATCGCTGATGATGTTTGGAAATCGTTTTATTCTGATTTTTCATTTAAGCGTCATTCTTTTTTTTTAAAAATTCCTTTACTGCTATGATTGTAGTATGCTAATGAACTAGTTATTAGAAAGAATGACAATTTGAGAATTGTCTAGATGGAAATCGGAGAAAAGTCTTCATTCTCGTCTCTGGTATTAAAATAAGTAGTTTTAAGATTCAGAACAAAGAAAGAAAATAATGAATTGAGCATCAATAGAATGATATATTGCAAAAATGAAACATATATATTCTTTATAAATATATATGCTTATAAATATATATTCAGGACAAAAAAACAAAAATGATTTACCAAATCTTTCTTGAAAAAAAAGTGTAGAATTTAAGCAATGGAAGGAAGTTAACATTTTATGTTGAGAAACAAAGATACAAATAATTTTGTGAAGAGATTGGATGAACTTAGTTCAATCTATAGTAATTTTAAAAAATCTATTTTGTTTGACTAATGAAATTGTTTGAAAATACATGCATGCATTATCTGCTCAAGTATGTTTGCAGGGTATCTGAAAAAACCTGCTAATCTAATTTCATATATATAACAGTATAACCAGTTCATTCAAACAGAGACAGAATAAATTCGATTCATCAAAATATTTGAGTTAAGAGATGGCAAAAAATTACTTTCAATTACACATGAAATCGATTTATAAATAAGCGTATATAATCTTTAATAAATAAAGAAAATAATAGTTTTCATTAAAAAATTAATAATTTCTCAAAATTTTAATGATAAATAAATGTATTTTAAAATATAATTTAATGACGAAGGGTTTTAAAAATGAGAATTTTTTACCGTTTTTCTAGTGAATAATTTTGTGAAAAGCTTCGAGTGAATTAACGATTTTAATAAATTATTCACTTATAACCATCAAGGGATTTGCGTATTTAACCCTCTAACTGGAACATCCTTTGAATCCCCATTTACTTAACTTGTACTTTAGCTGTCATAATAACTGATATTCCGGTCAGAGGGTTAACTAACAAAAGCAATTAAAAATGCATACAATTCTTTACAGTTTTTAGTTTTTATTTCTAATCAACCAAAATGAATTCGATCTACAGACGATATTTAAATAGCATATTAACTTAAAATTCAAGAAATCAGAGAAAAATTTGAATTATCAACGAATTCAAATTAAAAACGTTACAGTTATCCAAGTTCCACGTTATAGACATATAATCTTTTTCAGAAATTTGTCAGGTTGATTCACATTTTACTTGAAATTTTTCTACTTTATATATATATATATAAATTTAATGTTAAGATTTATATATATTGTAAATATAATGCACGGTTTTGTAAATTTCTAGTATGATGTTTTTAATTTATTATATGTATATATGAATCGAAATGCAAGAACAAAAAGGAAAGAAATTATAGAAAGAATGCCATGGAATATTGCTCATCAGGAGGAAAAACACCTAAATTATTTCCGTAATTTGCTATTTTATTTTTTCAATTTTTGTTAAGAATGTCTGATATTAAATAATCTATTACTTTTAAAAAAAATTCTGATCCTTTATTACCAAAATTGCGCTGATAATAGAATAAGAACATAACGCCAGAAATTATTCCGACCGATATTCTTCCATATATCTTTAAGAATTCACGAAGAATTTTGGCATTTTAGTATGGTAGCAAACGCTGCATTCTGCGGTCAAATATCAGTCTGCGTAGAAAAGGTTCATACATAAAATATAAAGCACAGTTCAGCGATGCAGATGCAAACTTTGAAAGGCGACATCGAATCTAGATGTTCTAGAAGAAGTGTAAGGGAATACAGTTTTATTTGCCGCAAAGAGATGAAGTCGATATTCCTCTAGAGAGGTGTCGGGCATGAAAAAGAAGAAGAGAAGGTGAAGAAAAGAGCGCGAGAGAGAGTGAGTGAAGCTCGCTTCCTTTCTCTATATTTCTTCGACTGCCTCGAATAAACCTCTCTGGTTTACCGGCACAATTCTGGTCCGGAATACCAAAAGATTTCCTCTATCGCCCTGTTTTATCAATTTTTCTTCTTCTATTCACCTTCTACGATGGGAAAGAGAGCAGATGTCAGTGAATAAGGTCAAACATAACTTTACCAAAGTTTTTGGAAGCAAAGATGACGCTCTTTTAAAGAATTTCAGAAAGAACATGATGTCTTTTTTATCCACTTTTATTTAACTTGATGTGATTCATGTTTGTAAAGATGGAGTATGGGAATCTTTTTTTTCACTCACCTCTTGACGCTTTAGTTTTAAAATTTTGGAAACTTATGTATTTTTATGATAATTATTTTAACAGTTACGTAATTTAATTAGTGATTAAATTTTGATTCCGTACGAGAGGCTCCATCTGGTTGTGAATTTGAGAAAAAAGTAATTTCAAAATTCCATAATTTTTTATGATAATACACCATTTTAACATTTACAGAATTTAATTAATGATTAAATTTTGATTCCATACGAGAGGTGCCCTCTAGTTGTGAATTTGAGAAAAGTAATTTCAAAATTCTATGATTTTTTACGATAATACACTATTTTAACAGTTAGAGAATTTAATTAATGATTAAATTTTGATTCCGCACGAGAGGCGCCATCTGGTTGTGAATTTAAGAAAAAGTAATTTCAAGATTCCATAATATGTATAATAATGTAAAATGTAACTGCATGGGAAGATTGATGTCTTCTTCTATCGATCAGTTTCTTGTTGTATCCGGTTCATTTTTAATAAAAGAATGGGTAGATCCCCTTTTTTATTTCTTTCATATGTTTTCACAATTTTGCGTTTGTATCATATCTTAGCTTAACAATCAACACAACCTATCTCAACCAATCAAGGAGGAAGAAAAAAACTGAATTTTTCGCAATCAATCACGAATAATTCTGAATTTTTTTCATACCCAGTAGGAATATGAGGTGTTATGTTCACACCAAGTGTTAAAAGCATTCAAAAATATTCGTGATTGGCTGCGAAAAATTCAGTTTTTTCTTTTTAACTTCCAAGTGGTGTTACTTTTAAGCGACGGTATTCTAAAATGGAAATATTCGAAGCACCAGGAAAAAATAAGGAACCATGTAGCTTTGAGTTCTCGTAAGACGAGATATTACTATAATTCAAGTATTTTCATTTATAGAGAGCTTTTTTTTAAATTACAGAGATTGTGTTACAAATTAATAACAAACACATAAAGAACAAATCTGTAAATCAGTGAATCTTAGAGACATTAAAAAACGTATTAGGAAATTAGAAGTTATACAGTCGTCATAAAGACATTAAAAATATAAAAGGTTCAAACACTGAAGCGTAAAAAAAATTTAAAAAATGCATGAAGAATTTAGATGAATTCACAAAAACGTTAATATACACATGAGGATTTTAATTGTTTTATGCAGTCATCTTAAAAACAAAAAATACATTAAGAATTGAAAAGTTGAATACACATAGTCACGAAAACGTTAAAAAACACATTAGAATTTTAATTGTTGTATGCAATCAGTCATCTTAAAAACATAAAAATATATTAAGAATTTAAAAGGTGAATAGAAACAGTCACAAAAACGTTAAAAAACACATTAGGATTTTAATTGTTGCATACAGTCATCATAAAAACGCATTAAGAATTTAAAAGTTGGATACACACAGTTAATAACGCGCCCGGGAACTAACGTCAATTTTACCCCATCATCATATTTTGCTTTAAGAACGACATAAACGCATAAATGTTTTGACACCTTGGTACCCAGGACATCAATAACCCCTTGCCCCACCCTGTCGCTAAGCCACTGACAGTCATCTTAAAAGCATAAAAACACATTAAGAATTTAAAAGTTGAGAACACACAGTCACAAAAACACATGAGGATTTTAATTGTTGCGTACATTCATCTTAATAACACAAAAACACGTTAAAAATTTCACAGTTGAATACACGCAGTCACAAAAACGTTAAAAAACACATTAGGATTTTAATTGCTGTGTACAGTTCATCAGTGCCGTAGCTAGGGTAAACGGCTCCCGGGCCATAAAATGATTATTTCGCCCGCGCTCCGTCATCATCATCTTAAACAAAGGGAGTCCGAAACATGATATTTATTCGCCCCCTGATCGTATTTGACTTTAAAAATTCACATAAACGCATTAACGTTTTGTCACCGTGGCCAATGGCGCCGGGATATAATGTCAATTTTAACCCCATTATCATATTTTGCTTTATAAAGGACATAAGCGCAGTAATGTTTTGACTCCTTAGCGCCCCCTAAACTGGTACCCAGGACATCAATAATCACTTGCCCCCCCCCGGGCGCTACACCACTGACAGTCATCTTAGAAACATAAAGAATTTAAAATTTGAGAACACACAGTCACAAAAAACATGAGAATTTTAATTGTTGCATACATTCATCTTAAAAACACAAAAACACATTAAAAATTTAACAGTTGAATACACACAGCCACAAAAACGTTAAAAAACACATTACGATTTTAATTGTTACATACAT
>BGPR01021426.1:0-26509 GCA_013235015.1 Araneus ventricosus
AGAATGTACTTCGTTCAGTTACGTAACTGCTTTGGTACATGGCTACAAACCCTACCCTGATAGAACCGAGACAGGAAATCGGACAATATGATTGGCTTTCCTTCGCGAAGACTTAATGACGTCGTTCTTGCTCGTGCGTGTACTTTTCATTAAACGCATTTCTTACAGTGTGGAGTGTTTAATTTTTTTTATGTTATGTTAAGCTCAATTTCATTTTTAAAAAATATTAACCGGAAGAATGTTTTCTAATACTCAACTTCAATGAAACGGAGAAAAGAAAAATAGGACATTCTTATTTTGTGATGTACGCTACATGCAGAAACTTTGAAAAACAACGTCTATAGCAATATTGACAATTTCTACCTAAACTTTCTATCCAGGGTTGGGTTGTAATATACCTCTGGTCAACTTTGACAGTAAACATTAAAACGGACACTGTAAAGCAGTTCGGAAAGGTATTTGGTCCCATCAAATCTATAATAATGAGCCCTCTATAGGTGGAATACTATTCTAAAACGAGGGCTTTTCTGGTCCTTTTAAATTCCGTTTGGTACTGCTACATTACGTATATACTTTTAGATGCAAGTCATTGCCTTTTGCCATTGATAGAGGTAGTAACATTTTGTGCACTATCGACATAAGGCCGCAATGGTGGGATCTTAATCATTTTTATCACATATTACATATTTGTTTCAGAGATCTGATAACGTCATCCAATGTTTCTCTTTCCAAAGCAAAGATCGACAAAAACAGCTAACTTCAACAAACTTCTACCTTCCAAAGATTTCAACGAGGCACTCAATTTTATCGTGATTCCATTTTCTGGGGGTTTTGGTGTTGGTAAAGGATTGATCGTTTTATACTCCTCTGCAAACTACAACTCTCTTGGGAGGAAAATCGATAACTGCTTTGTTTTCGTTGAGATTACTTCTGAGCGTCGTTGCAATCTCGGTCTTTTGCTCGCATTCCTATCCATCCCAATACTATAATGTATTTATGTTAGGATGTTGGTAATTTTCTTATGCCTTAGAGGCTGCAGAAAAATGTTCTCCTGTTGATTTAGTAAAATTAAATGTAGTTTAAGAAAACTATCATCCCAGAATTTTATGATTATTCTAGCAAAAAAAAAAAGAACTAACCTTCTATATTGCACGTTTCTTGGGGAGCCAGGAAAAGGCGCTACTATCATATCTTAAATTTTTTTAATTCTAATGTATTAATGCAAATATTATTTTTTGAAATATATAATCCATCTTGTCGGAAACGGCAGTTGGTCACATAAGGACGTTTTATCGAACTCTATCATCTTTTGATTTTTCTTATTTTTGAACTTTCTAACCACATGGTTATGCAACGGCTGCAACATGGTGAAAACTCCTTGACAGTACCAGATGAAGCTCTTCATCTTTCTCAAATATAGAAGAGTAGGTTTCACTGTACCAATATATACCTAGGAACATGCAGTCACGTATTTGCTATAGTTAAACCAATATTTTGAAATTTAAAGTTGACTATGGAGGATGGCAGTGAATAGCGCGCGTATCCCATTGGCCAGCAAGCAGCAGGTTATAAGCCATCTGCTAAATGCTTTGAATCCGTTTCTAGGATGGTGCTGAATATCCATCATCGGTATAAAAAATGCGTAGCGTAATATTTTTTTACTATCGCTTTTTTGGTGGCATTTTGAGTTCGGTGAATATTTTCCTCCTTTTATTAAAAGTATCTACCGACCAATATGAATGTCACGACATATGATGTTTCCTCCTTTTTTATTAAATATCTGACCAAAACACTAAGCCATCAATGCGGTATGATGCTTCCGCATCAGCACATTATCGACCGATAGCATGGCGTGATGTGCTTTCTTTTCGTGAAATGTCGACAGTGGTTCTTTTACTCCGCTTTTCGGTAAATATCTGACCAAATATGAATGACATGATGTTTCCTGCTTTTTTTAGCCGAAATATCTGACCCAAAACAATATACAAATTGCGCAGTGTTTCATCGCTTTTCATTACAAATATCTGACCAATATTTTACATAATACGGTAAGATGTTTCCTCGCGCACCGTGAAACTTCTGACCAACAGCTCCAATAACATGCCTTCTGGTATGATGTTTCCTCCCTTATTAGAAACTCGACCAAACAACCATATGCAGAAGGGCATGTTTCTCCTTGGTAAATATCTGACCAAGCTTCTTTATAATAATACAGTATGATGTTTCTCTTTTTGCCAGAAAAATCTGTTAAATATGTGTGATGTTTCTCCACTTTCGTTAAATATCTGACCAAAATAGAATAAACATGATGTTTCACTCCTTATTAGAAATAATACGACCAAATATATATGTATACGGCAGATGTTTCTCTTTTTTTTGTCAAGAAAAATCTTGACCAAACATAATAACATAATACCAGTATGATGTTTCCTCACTTTTCGTAGAAATATCCATTCAATTATATTACTCGGTACATGATGTTTCCTCCTTTTCCGTATTAAATAATAATTAAATATGAATGTCACGGTATGATGTTTCCTCACCCATTAGAAATATCAGGCCAAATATGTAAATGTATTTCGATGTTTCCTCTTTTTTATTAAGAAAAATCTGCGACTTAAATATAACAACAATACGACAGTGTTTTTATACTGTTAAAATATCGACCAAATATGTATGTCTGGTATGATGAACACTGCCTTTTTCCTTCATCGACCAAACCGCATATATTTGTGTGATGCTTCCTCCTTTTTTAGAAACTTCTCGATATGAATGTATGGTATGATGTTTTTCTTTTCTTTTTTCATTAAGAAATATCGACCAAATAACGAATGCCTGGTATGATGTTTCCTCCGCTTTTTTTTATTAAATATCTGACTTAAAATATAGAATGAGCGCGTGTTTCCTCTTTTTTGATAGAAATATCTGACCAAATATTAATGTCTAGTATGAATGTTTCACTCCTTTTTTAATTACAATATCATTAAATATTTATGGTCTGGTAGATGTTTTCCCACTCCTTTTATTAAGAAATATCTGACCAATATGTGGCATGTCTGAATGATGTTTCCTCACTTATTACTCTGACCAAATATATATACTTGGTATGATGTTTCCTCCCCTTATTAAATATCTGACATATATTCTGGTGCTTAAATGTTTTCCCTCTTTTTTTAATAAAAGCTCAGGTAAATATATGTATAATACACAAACATGATGTTTCCTCCTTTTCATTAAAATAGGCAAAACATGAATGTCACCCGGTACATGATGTTTCCTCCTTGTCCAGAAATATCTGACCAAATATATATATATGCTATTTTGTGATAGAACACTCTTTTTTTATTAGAAAAAAAATCTGACCAAACATGTCTGGTATGAATAGTGCCTCCTTTTCCGTGAAAGCCTGTCGACCAATTATGTATGTGCTCACCATTATGAGTGTTCATAACAAAGGCCAAAATATCCGACCAAAAATATGAATGTCTCTGGTGTAGATGTTTCCTCCTTGACCAGAAATAATATTTGACCAAGCCACCATAATATTCTGCGACGATGTTTCCTCTTTTTTTGATATTGAAAAATCTGTTAAATATGTACATGTCTGACGATCTTTCCTCCTTTTCATTGAAATATCACAGGTAAATATGTATTCTGGTATGATGTTTCTTTCTTTTCATTAAATATCGACCAAATAACAATATTCTGGTACATGATGCTTCCTCCTTTTATTAAATATCGGCAAATATGATAACGACCAAACCTGATGTTTCTTTCTTTTTCGATAAAACCTCATTCCAAATATGAATGCCTGGGTGACAGGTAGACATAACGACCAGAAATATCTGACCAATATGAATGGTATGAGCTTTCCTCTTTTTTTAAACCAGAAATATCGACCAATATTAATGTCCTGAGTATGATAATTTCTCCTTTTTCAAACTACAAAATATCTGACCAAATGGCCCCATATACGGGCAGATGTTTCCTCCTTTATTCCAGAAATATCGAGAGCCAACCTTATGTCTGAGCATGTTTCATAATGAGAAATATCTGACCAAATATATCACAGGTACTCAATCGAACACTCCTTATTATCTCGACCACAAAATACCCTGCTCTGGTATGATGTTTCCTGCTTTTCATGAAAATCAGGCTTAAATATATATACCGGTAGCAGTCATTCACTCCTTTTCGTAAAACCCTCCGGTAATAGAGATATCACATTATGATGTTTCCTCACTTATTAAATATCATTCAGAAATATATATATGGTATGATGTTTTCCTCTTTTTTTATTAAGAAAAAATCTGACCAAATAATAATCATGCTGACGCGATGAACACTCCTTTTCATTAGAAATATCTGACCAATGCCATGGCAATACCCAGGCATGATGAACACCATCCTTTTCATTAAAATACATTGGCTCGCTAGATCATACCGACATGATGTTTCTCGCCAGAAATGCCAGTAGCTCACCAATGTCTGCAATTGATGGAACACTCTTTTGAAAATCGGAAGCCAAATAATATACGGTATGATGTTTTACTCCTTTTCATTAGAAATATCCGTGATGGAAGCTGCTTATGCAGAGCGCTGATGTTTCCTTTCGCACTGCATTAATATCTGACCGGCTGTCTGGTATCGATAACCACTACTTTTTTATTAGAAATATCCAGGCAAAATATGAATGTATGGTATGATCGACCTTTCTTTTCGTAAGAAATACTCGACGAAAATATATGAATGCCTGGTATGATGTTTCCTGCTTTTAATCAAAATATCTGACCAAAAACATAAATGACGCGATGTTTTCTCTTTTTTTATTAAATATCTGAAGCAAAATATTAATGCTCTGGCCATGAGATGTTTTCCTCCTTTTCCATTCTAATCTCGAGCCAAATATTTTATATTAGTAGAGAATAACACTTCCTTTTTATTAAATATATAGACAAAATAATATACAGGCATGATGTTTCCTCCTTATTAATATCTGACCAAATAACTGTATCTGGTAGTGTTTCCTTACTCATATTAGCTCTGACCAAATATATGTCTGACATGATGTTTTTACTCTTTTTTATTAAGAAAAATCTGTTAATATGTATATGCAATGATAACTTTCTCTTTTCATTAAAGAAACTCTCACGAGCAATATAGATAAATGTCACGACGCAGTGTTTCTACTTGGCCAAATATCATTAGCTCATATGTAATATTATCTGGTATGATAAACACTCTTTTTTTGATAGAAAAAATCTGACCAAACAATAATGTCTTTGTTGTGAGTAGACTCCTTTCATTAGAAAATATCCTGACCAATTATGTATGTCTGTGCAAATGTTTTCCTCCTTTTCATTAAATATTGACAGCTCATGAATGTGACATGATGTTTTATACTTATTAGAAACTTCTCTGACCAAATACATATATGTCTGTTTAGCGGTAACATACTTTTTTGACCGAAAAATCGACCAAATATACCGGTGTGTTTACCTCACTTTTTTCATTAGAAATATCTGATAAATATGTATATGCGGTATTTCTTTTCTTTTCTAAAGCTTCTCTGACCAAATAATAATGTCTGGTGGTCTTCCTCCCCTTTTATTAAATATCGGTATGCCAGATCATGAGCATGATCTTTACTTTCTTCAACCAGAAATATCTGACCTTTGGTATGATGTTTTACCTCGCACCATTAAGCTCTCGGAAGCAAAATATGAATGGTATGATGTTTTACTCGCAATATAAATATCGACCAAATATTAATATACAAATGCCGATGTTTCTCTTTTTCATTACAATATCTGAGGCAATATTTATGTCTGGTAAGATGTTTCCTCCACTTTTATTAGCTCTCTGACCAAATAATAAACATGTCTCGAGCATGAGTAACTTACTCATAACAAAATATCTGACCAAATATATGTCTGGTATGATGATACATAGTAAATATCGACCAAGCTTCTATGTCTGGTATGAGTTTCCTCTTTTTATTAAGAAAAATCCGTTGACTCTGTATGCTCCATGCAGTATGATGTTCCTCCTTTTCAAAATTTAGAAATATCTGACCAAATATGAGATGTCTGGTATGATGTTTCTCCCACTTGTCAGCTCTCCGACCAAATAAATGCGGTAGCGATCAATTTTTCCTCTTTCTTTTTATTAAAGAAAAAAATCTGATAAATAACTCATGTCTGGTATGATGTTTTCCTCTCCTTTTCATTAAAGCTATCCGACGAGTATGCATATATACTGGTATGATGTTTCCTCCTTTTCATTAGAAAATATCTGACCAAATGCTTAAATGCGACATGATGTTTACTAACTTATTAGAAACTCTCCGACCAAATATATATGTCACCAGGCATGATGTTTCCTCTTTTTTTTATTAGAAAAATCTGATATTAAATATGTCTGGTATGATGTTTCCTCTTTTCATAGAAATATCTGACCAAAAAACATGTATGTCTTTGCTTTATGATGTTTTCTTTCTTTTCATTAAGTATCTGAAGCAAATACTGTCATACCAGTACATGATGCTTTCCTCCTTTTTTACATTAGCTTCTCCCGACAAGCTCCTGAATATAACATGGTGTGATGGGCTGCTGCTTTCGTAGAAATATCGACCAAACTATGAATGCCTGGTATGATGGTACTCCTTTTTTTTTATTAGAAATATCTGACAAATATGTGAATGGTACCAGGTAACACCCTTAAAGTTCTATCTGACAAACTCTTAATGCTCTGGTAGCATTGTTTCCTCCTTTTTTAAACACAAGCTCTCACGATAAACTCTTTGTAATACGAAGATAACATAACATTAAAAATATCGGCTTATTATGTAATGCTGGCCATGATGTTTCTCGCCGTAAACTCATCTGACCAAATACTTGCTGTATGGGAGTATGATGTTTCCTCGCAGCAAAGCTTCTCTGGCCAGCTCTATGTCGCAGCGATGTTTCTCTTTGTGAAAAAATCGGCCAGCCTGCCAACCGGTACGCCGATGTTTCCTGCTTTTTCCGGCCAGAAATATCTGACCAAATATGAATGTCTGGGCGCGGTGGCTCTCGCTGACCAGAAGCCATCACGACCAAATATATATGTCTGACATGACATGTTTCCTCGCAGCCAGAAAAATAATTCCAAGCTTCTGTATGCAGGTATGAGTAAACACTCGCTTCATTTAGAAATATCCATGACCAATTATGCCATCCATGGGGCTGAATGTTTCTTTCTTTTTCATTGCCAGAAACCTTCGAGCCAAAAATATGAATGTCGCGTATGATGTTTTCTCCTTGACCAGGAGCCAAATACCATATGTCTGGTATGATGTTTCTACTTTTTTTATTAAAGAAAAATCTGACCAAGCTCTGTATACACTGAGGGTATGATGTTTCTCCTTTTCATTTAGAAATATCTGACCAAATATGTACAACAATCACGGTATGATGTTTCTTTCATTAAGAAATATCTGACCAAAACTATGTATGTCTGGTGGCGATAAAACATAACTTTTGTAGAAATCTCTGACTTAAATATAGATATGGTATGAGCTGTTTCTTTCTTTTCGTAAAGCCATCATTGAAATACAGATACTGGCATGATGTTTCCTCTTTTTATTAAATATAAAACAAATATGAATGGCACAGTGTTTCCATACTTTTTCTTAAATATCTCTGGCCAAAATATACAATATTCACAAAACAGTGTTTTTTACTCCTTTTCATTACAAATATAGGCAAATATTGTGTCTGTTTGAATAACACTCCTTTGTAAATATCACAGGCAAAAAATATGTGTAAATACGAGGCAGCGAATGTTTCCTCACTTGTGAAAATATCTGACCAAATATACTGCAGGGTATGGAAATGTTTCACTCGCTTAAATGAAATAATACGATAAATATATGTCTGGTAGCCGATGTTTCCTCTTTTATCAGAAAAAATCTTGACCAAATATAATAGCCGTGTCACGGGCCATGATGTTTTATCACTTTTCATTAGAAATATCATACGATAAAATATGAATATCTGGGGTATGTAATGTTTCCTCCTTATTAATCGACCAGCTATATACCATATATATACGGTATGATGTTTCTCTTTTGACAAAATCCAGGTAAAATATATATGCAGAATTGTTTTATCTTTCATTAGAAATATCGACCAATTATGTATCAATGCGTATGATGTTTCCTCCTTTTCATTAAATATCTGACCAAAACATGAATGTCTGGTATGATGTTTCCTCGCTTATTTAAATAACTCATTAAAAATATATGTCACCGACGCGATAACTTTCCTCTTGTTTAATCGTTAAATATTAATGCTGGTTGATATTCGTTAAATAATCAGTTGATATTGATCTGGTTCTTTCTTTCGTTAAATGTCATTAAATGTCTGTTATCTGTAAATATCTGTCTTAGATGTATGGTGATATTTCATTAATATCTGACAAATATGAATACCCGTGATGTTTCCTCTTTTATTAAATATCGGTAAAATATGAATAGTACGAATGTTTCCTCTTTTTATAAAGCCACTCGACAAGCAATAGCTATCTGAGTAGCAATCTGTTTCCTCCTTTGTTAAATATCTATTAAATATTTATGTGTCTGGTAGAATGTTTCCTCCTTTTATTAAGAAATATCTGACCAAAATAATATGTGATGTTTTCACTCTGACCATCGACCAAAACCTTATGTAATGCTGGTATGATGTTTTCCTCCTTATTAGAAATATCGGGCAATGCTGCCGCCAATGCGGTGAGTGATATACTTGCTTGAAAAATCGACCAAACAATATACTGGTAGCGATGTTTCCTCCTTTTTCGTACTAGAAATATCAGGCCAGCATGAATGTCTGACATGATGTTTTATCCCTTATTAGAAATATACGATAAGTATATAACAACAATATTACGGTATGATGTTTACTCTTTTTCCCAGCCAAGAAAAATCATTACAAATATGTATGTGCAGTGTTTCCCTCTTTTCATTAATATCTGACCAGTATTATGTGTAAATGCCAATTGATGTTTCCTCCCTTTTTTCATTAAATGTCCGATAGCAGAGATAATACAGTATGATGTTTCCTCCTTATTAAGCTGACAGCTCTGTGTCACCAGTATGAATAATTTTATAACGTAGAAAAATCATTAATCTATGTATGTCTGGTATGATGACACTCCTTTTCAAGTAGAAGCTGTCGGCAAAGTATGTATGTCTGAAATTTTTGATGTTTCCTCCTTTTTCGTTAAATATCTGACCAATTAATAATATGTCTGGTATGATGTTTCCCACTCCTTTTATTTTGAGAAAAAATCTGGGCAAAACATGTCTGAAACCATTGCAAAATGGACTGCAGTGCATCTTTACAATTTATGTATTCTTTTGAATTGAGAAATCTGAGATTTTCTTATTCCAATCTGTAAAACTTATTTTATTTTGTCAGCGTACCAAGAAAACATGTTTGGGAATATAAATATTTTCCTATGTGAACAACATTTCCTTTCTGTTGTGAATAAAATGTCCATTTCCTCCACCGACACTTTCTGATTTTACCTAAAGGTTTTACTTGCTAAAACTTTTGGATTTTTACTTACACAATATACTCATATTGTGAGCAGACGGTATTACTCTAAAGAAAAAAAATCAATTATATATTTCTTGAGGCTGTAAGGAGTTGGGTGACATGCTACCATACTCATTATGAAACTAGCTCTACAAATCTAAAGGGCGTAGAATTAGATGAAATAACACATTCGGTGACTTTTGATCATTACAAATAATCTTGAGGAAGATGATAGAAGAATCGGAAGAAACAGGAAAAAATAACAAGCTATAAATAAGACACAAAAAGCATTTTAAATCGTCAATAAAATGTCTCTTATACCGCCGAGTTTTATTGAAACCAGTTATTTCGCAATTTCGGATATATCCGTAGTTTTAGCAAATTCGAAAAGGAAGTTCAATTTAGAAGGTTTGAAAAAGGAGAAAAAAATGAGAAAACCAGTACATAAAAACTGCGACACAGAAATAAATAGAAGATGGTTTTGTCAAAAGTTCTTTCCAGGATGTTTACAGACGGATACTCAACTAAACTGTAATAATATTGGTGGAAAATACTCGTTCCCATCAACCGCATATTTTATTGAACTCGAGGTTTTTTAATACACAAAGATGAAGAATGTTCCAGAAATTGAAATGTTATTTGCAAAAAGAATTTCCACTTTTTTGCTGCAGTATAAAAGACACGTTTTTCCATTTTTCAAAATAGCAATTTCCTTTATCATAATAAGAAGACTGATAATAATCTAATATGCAATGTACTTTTATTTTTTCTGCTTTTCGATCTAAAATTCATAAGAGATCTTGTGGAATAAATAAAAAGACTGAAATCTCGATGGAGATATTTTCCATTCAGTAGAAAAGTTTTACAAATAGATCTGTACATCGGTTGAGTGGTACAAAAAGTATTTTGTTGAATTTCGACTAATTAAATTTTCAAAGTTAACCCTTTCGAGAGAGATTTTTTAAAGAGTGCATAACAGGTTGACTAAGTATCTGTGATTGATTTTTACGCCCATTTTTTACGGAAAAATAAGAACGAACTTTCTTTAATACGTCTCAAAAACAATAAGATTTAAAGAGAAATAAATAAAAGAAAGCGTGAAAAGCCAAAAAAAAAGAGAGAAATTAAAGAAATAATAAATTAAAAAACGGTAGTATAACTTTTCTTCATAGATAAAAAAAAGAACGTAAAAGATAAATAAATAAAATAAACGGCAAATACATAGAAAAAGAGGAAAAATGCAAAAACCAGTAAATTAAAACATTGGAAGTATAACTTTTCTTCATGGATATAAAGGAAAATTTGCGAAAATAATGCCCAGCAACGGATTCCGAGACTACCACTTTTGGACGATTTTACACCGGAAAGGGGAGTCAGGCAATGAGTCATATGTGTGCATTTCCGGAGTTATTCGTCACTTTCCCCCTATTTTGATGAAAATAACTCCTCCCGGCCCATGCGCAAAAGCGCTGAAGGCTTCCGAATCCGTCGCTAAACAATAGGCAAAACACTCCCGAGTGTACCACTTAAATAAATAAAAATATATTTCGAATTTTTTTAAAATTTTTACGGCGTTATCTCCCTATTTTGTCAATCCATCACTATGCCCAATTTGGTTCCGGTAAGTCCAACAGGCTGGGCGTGCATGAACAACAAATAAATGAATATACATAGTCAAAAAATATTGCTCTTATATACACAGGGTGTCAACACTTCTCGTGGTCCAATAGTTAATTTCTAAACCGTTAGAGATAGAAATATATTTCCAATTGGAAAAATGGTTTAAATGAAGGGAAGAATTATGTTGTTTTAATCACTAAATACATCTCTGAAAAAAATACGAATTCTAACTTTTTATACGGTCTCCCGATCCTATCAGACATATTTAGTCAAATATTTTCGGCATTCTAACAATTTAAACAAAAAAGTCCCACGACTAAAATTGAGCGAGTTCTGGAGCTTCAAATTTCATGATTTTTAACCAAAAATCTCAGTGGAAGAATTCCACAAAGTTTGCTATCAGCAAAATCAATCACAGACCAAATCCATCAGTCACTGATCAAATCTATTATGTCGTGCTGTGTAGAAACTGTATTTTTAGAATATCGTGCTGACTGAGGGTTGATTTTGTTACCGTTACGAAACTTTAGCAAACAATTTCTCATGCTTGCATTTACTGATGCTGACACGTTCTTTGATTCAATTTCTACAGTTCTGAAAGAAAGCAGTGAGTTAGTCACTATTATAACAGAAATCGTACTGGGAGATTTCCTCAAAATTTGCCATCAGTAAAATTCTTCGGATTTCAAGACAAACAGATATTACCTCAAAAGTGAGAATGATTCCCAAACAGATGATTTTCAGGCAATTTTCACTTTATTTGTTTTGAATACTTAAATTTCACTGTTAATATAAGTTTTTCTGTTTACAAATTTTAGAAATTACTTGATCTTCACTTAGAGAAAGTAACAACCTGCACTGGTGAATAAGAAAAATCGGAATCATTAATTATACTACGTGATAAAAGAGTATCGGGAGCCCTGTCATACAACAAAAAGCCTACATTTTTTTGACAATATATATTTCGTCTCCTTCAAAGTAATCTATTCTGACAGTACTGAATATTCTCCAACCTTCTTTTTCACAATATTCAAAACATGCCTTAAAATTCGTTTTCTTGAAATCTTTCCAGGTTTCAGCGAATTTTCTTTTATTGCTCAATAAAAGAAGTTTGTTTTTGTGAAATCCTTCCAGGGTTCAACGAATTTTCTTTTATTGCTCAATAAAAGAAGTTTGTTTTCATGAAATCCTTCCAGGGTTCAGCGAATTTTCTTTTATTGCTCAATAAAAGAAGTTTGTTTTTGTGGAAACCTTCCAGGGTTCAACGAATTTGCGTTTATTACTCAATAAAAGAAATTCGTCTTCTTGAAATCCGTCCAGGGTTCAGCGAATTTCTTTTATTGCTAAATAGACTCCAAAAGGTAGCATCGAAGAGGCATTTTCAACCTTAGAAATAAGAAAACGCCATGCTGTGCCATACCAGGTGCTTGCTTATTTGTTGATTTTTGATTCGTGATTTTGTCAGAAATTCACGAATAATAATGGCACTGTTAAAAAGCCTATTATAGTACTGCAAACCCCATAAGTTATCTAGCCACAATTCAGGTCCTTTTCTATACAGGAGGTTGTTCATTAATGTCTCTAAATATTAAACAAATTTAACTATACACCAATGCTTTGACATGATCGTCATGCTGATGATTGAGCGAATTCATTTATTATTAATTATCTATTGCTTCAAACATATTATACCACTCAAATACCCACGGTTTTGATAAAACAGTTTTCGGTAAAGGCTTTTTGTGACATTTCATATATTTTTGTATCAGAAGTTGCATTGCGGACAAAAATATAATGCATATTCCTTGCTGAATTATATTAGCTGTTTTGAAAAATCGACACATTTAAAATTCTTATCCCATTAAAAACAGATTTATATTCAGAATATAATATGAAATTAAATACACTGAATTATTAGTAAGATTATGTCTTTGAAATATTTGATGGAATCTTGAACATTTCTTAGCATTCATGTATTTTAAATGAAGCATTCCCGATAAATTTTATTCACGGTAATATAAGTAATAATTCTTTTGAGTTTATAAATATATATAATTTTGATTGAACTTTTAATTAGTTCACTAGTAGATTTTTATTAAATTTAGCTAAATCATTTAATATTTTATTTATAAAAGTTTTTTCCTACTTTCATGAAAGTTATTACAAAGCTTCAAAGTTAGAACAAATCATTTAATTGTTTAAATTCATTCATTAGTTTTCATTTCATAATTCATTGTTTAATCATTCAATTTTATCTCCAACAATCAGAAAAAGTGTTTCTGGGGGAAAATATTTTCATATGTATTTCAGCCCTAAACTGTTTCTGAAAGCCGTCGCATCATTTGCAGATAATGCAAAACTGTGTAAAGCTAGCTATAAAAGGAATATAATACGTGTTTTATGTTACTATTCACAATTGCAGTTCTGACTGTTCAAATCAAATTAAAAATTGTCAGGTTTTTAAGTGTTCTGTATTGTTTAAGGCGAAGGAAAAACCATTTCTAAATTATATTCTTAAAAAAAAAACTGCTTAACATTCACATGAATCCGAACTTTTCTGTGGGATTCTGTTCAATTCAACAAAATGCCTACGGAAGGGTTACATTTAAGGGGTAAGTAGATGGGATTTATGTCTGGGGGATTTAAGGGCTTTCATTACATTAAATTTAGAACAAAATATTACGTAAAATAAATGAGTAGACTTCAAGTTAAATACAAAAACATTTATTTAAATACTATAGGGAGAATTTACAGGGGGGAGAGAGATGTACACAGAAAGTCAACAGGAGATTTATTGTTTTACATGAAGTCATGGTTATTCAATGAGCTAGATTAAGTTTGGGATAGATGTTATTGGTTAAAATAATTATGGTATTATAGAGTTAAAGATTTAGAGAGCCGTAAAGAAAGTAAGATGGGACATAGTTACCACGGTGTGAAGATTGGGCGGCTTAACTGCGCCAAGACTGATCTGATTTACATTAATAGACAGAGAGATTGACTGCGGCGTTTGTTGGGAAAAGAGAGGACGCTGCTATGACGCGTCCTGAGCAGACCTCTAGCTCCATCTATCGCCAAAACAATCATTAATCTAGCTCTTACTAACGCATTTTATGCTGAGATTAAATTATTCTTTATGGGTAATATCCTACGTATGTTTTTTGAGTGCGAATAAATATATTCCTAAAAAAGTTACGAATTTTAACTTTTTATATGGTCCCCCGGTCTTATCAGAATTTAGAGGGGGGGAAGATATATACACAAAAAGTTAACGAGAATGTTGAGAATTTACATGAAGTCATATTTAACTAACGGAGCTAGATTAAAAAGGGATAGATGATACGGGTTAGGAATATTACGGTATTAGAGATTTATAGATTAGAGAGCCATAAGGAAAGTTAGACGGGACATTGTTACTTACAACCTGGATATCGGGCGGGTTAATTGCGCCAAGACTCGCAGCAGAGGAATTAAGAGAGGTCTTGACATTTCGACTGCCTGCGCTGCTTTCAGCGTGCAGTCTGGTTTTGTTAGGAAAAAGAGGGCGCTGTGCTCGAAGTTCGTACAGAGCAGAATTGTGGCTCCATCTATCGCCAAACAAATTAACCTAGCTCAAACATTCTTCTTTATACAGTGATTAAATTATTCTTTACGGGTAATATCCTACATATATAAGCGCAATAATTAGAGATAAAAATACTTGAAACCTCAAAAGAGGACAAAAAACGTTGTACTGTTAGAGTTATTGATTAAAAATTTCCGTTTTAGGGAGGGTATGAACTATGGAACTTCCTATATTTTTTGACGGCGCCAAATATTTTTTTCCTCTTAAGACAGAACTCCATTTCTTACGGTGTTCGTTTTGAACGGGTTTTACTGTAATGAAAAGAATTCGAAAGTAATACTCGTTTTCTGATATTTTACGGTAGTGAAAAGAATTCGAAAGTAATATTCTTTTTCTGATATTTTACTGTAATGAAAAGAATTCGAAAGTAATAGTCTTTTTCTGATATTTTACTGTAATGAAAAGAATTCGAAAGTAATATTCTTTTTCTGATATTTTACTGTAATGAAAAGAATTCGAAAGTAATATTCTTTTTCTGATATTTTACTGTAATGAAAAGAATTAGAAAGTAATATTCTTTTTCTGATATTTTACTGTAATGAAAAGAATTCGAAAGTAATTCTTTTCGATATTTTACTGTAAATGAAAGATTCGAAAGTAATATTCTTTACGATGTTTGCAATTCGATGGTAATCTTTTTCTGTTCTTTACTGTAATGAAAGAGATTCAGAAGACAGACTTGTTTTTTTTTGTTCTTTTTCTGTAATGAAAGTCGGCCGTATTCTTTTCTGATATTTCTTTAAACCAAGAAAATTCGATAGTAATTATCTTTTTCATTCTTCTAAATGAAAAGAATTCGAAAAGTAATATTATTTTCTGATGTTTACCGTAATGAAAAGAATTCAGCGTAATATTCTTTTTCTGATACTATATGAAAAGAATTCTAGTAGTATTCTTTTCTGATATTTTACTGTACGTAAATTCAGTAGTATTTTTCTGATATTTTATGATAGAAGAATTCGAAATGTATTTTTCTTTTTCTGATATTTTACTGTAATGAAAAGAATTCGAAAGTAATATTCTTTTTCTGATATTTTACTGTAATGAAAAGTATTCGAAAGTAATATTCTTTTTCTGATATTTTACTATATTTTAAAAATCTTTTAATATACACCTATAAAAGATCTTTAAAGTGACTTTCTACTGATTTTTCGATAATTTTTTCTAAAAAATATTATTAAAAAGAAAACAAACAAGATAATTTCTTTTTTTAATTAAATTTTTTTTCACAGGTATCTTAATCTTAGTGAATGTTTATCTACATAATTTAAAAGAGTTTGAATGAGATTTATGTTTTAAATCAGTTTCGGAGTTAATGGGTTAAATAAAGTTATGCCGTTGATGCTTGCCTTTACCAGTGGATCGGAAAGCAATAGGGATTTTTACTTTCTCGTATACGAAGTATACAAAGAGAAAGTATTGTAATCGACAAAAAATTCGAACTCGAGATTTTGACGAATCTCCACGTTTTAGACCTCCCTGAGTCCGAAAAACACAATTTGGGAATTATGTCTGTCTGTGTGTCTGTATGTCTGTGTGCGTGTCTGTGAACACGATAACTCGAAAACTATTAGAGATACAGGGATGGTATGTGAACTTGACACATAATTTGTAGGTTTCTATCAAATTTTGGACAAAATCCGTCCAAGGGAAGTCTGTCTATATGTCTGCCCGCGGTCATTTGAACACTATAACTCAAAAACTTGAATAGCTAGATGAATAAAATTTGGTACACAGTTTTATCATCCTGAATGTAGGTCCGTATAACATTTTGGGACAAATCCGTCAAAGGGTTGACTGTCTGTCGGTCTGTATAAGCGCATCTCCAACGCGTCCACTATCTCCACACGCAAGTGTATTGGACGCAATCTTCTGTGCACGTTATTTATTGACACCTGCTTGGCGCTTTTTTTTCTTCCGATTCTCCGTGCGCATGCGTACTTGGTAGCAATCTGTGCACGCGGAAGGATTGTCCTTGAGCGAAGAAAGAGTAGAAATCGGTATGCATTTAATCGGAACGCATCTCTTCGAATTTGATTTTTTACCTAAATATTTTCTGATAGTAATTCGATCCTGGGTTACAATAGGTTCGAATTTTTTTATCCACGCGGGGGGAGGGGAAACAGCACCTTTTTCGAGAAGTATACGAGAAAGTTTAGGGGAGACCACACCCGCTGGTTTTATTTATTATCAGAGTAATGTCTAGACAAAGCAATCGATCTTTATTTAAGCTTGAGCAGTTGTTTATGTTCGTAAACTCCTTGTGCATGCCGCTGACGACAGATGATAAATTAACAAGCAGACATAATATACAAGACACATAATTTCTCCTCGATAAAGTGATTTTCATTCAAAAATTCATGGTTTGACTCGACTGAATCGGTTTGTTTGAAATCCAATCATTTCTTAATGGAAATTCGTGAGAAGATAGAAGGACATACATACATATACACATACGTTTGTTTACCTTCGAATTTTAATAGTATAGATTTGTTTTCGTTACATCTTTCAAACCATTAAATGATATATCCCGAAGGAAAATATTTTCTTCTCAATTGGATTAATATGAGTTCAATATTAATCTTCTCGAAATCAACTTCTTACTTAACGTGCAAGTTTCGGTTAAGCAGCGAAGATAAGATTTCGAGGTTGGAAAGTTGTGATTTTAAGGAGACATACGACTGTTAAAACCTCGAAAATTTCCGATTTTATGAAAAACATATATAATATTCCCCGGTCTTTCATGAACAATTTAAAACAATACGCGTTAAAAAATTCCCATAACTATGAAAGTTATGAAGAAAAATGTATCGGCTTTTCAACGTAAGCATTGAATATGGCCATATCTTTAAAGCGCTGTATCTCAAAATGTGTTATTTTGATATTGCGCGCACGATATCTCAAGAACTATTGAATATTTTTACATAAAAGTTTTACCGAATATGTATTTTGCTGTATTCTACAAATTTAATTACATTTTTGTACATATTTCTCCAAAGAATTTTTTTGGGGGGTAGAAAATGTGAAATTTTAACTATTTTTAACATTTTTATTTTAATTTGGTATATAAAACAGAAATTAAATTTAAATGTTAATAAATTGCGATTAAGTGTCTTAAACAGACTGTTTGGATTACTTAGATACCCAAAATATTGTGTTTAAATAAATATTTTATCCGTAATCATGCGCGAAAGGTGACTATCTCATTTTTTGTCCAAAATTATACCCATATTTATTACTCTCTCAACTAAATGTATATCAATATGAATATATGAAAATGTGTATACAATAACAGAAAGAACATGTATTTTTCTAGAAAAAAGTGAGTTTGTGAATTGCATTGTTTCAGAAATATAATGTACCGAATTTGACAGTTTTCCACCATTTTTTCCAGGTTTAAGAGTCGTATGTCCCCTTAAGAATAAATAAAAAGCTGCTATCAATGTATAAGAAAATTCCTCCATTGAATATTTAAATGAATTTCCCTTCAGAAATCTTGATGAATTGATGTCATTGATAATGTTGATGAAATTATTTTTAAAAATATGACATAGAATGGATATTTTCTGAGAAAAATTCAACACAATTCAATTTATGTATGAATTAATAAATAACTCATTGATTCTGTATATGTTTGTTATTAATTTATCGAAATTCAGGAAAAGATGAAAATTAGAACTGACAATGTCAAAATATAGTTTTTCCAAATTCGGAAAGAAACCGTGTTTTATAACAGTGTCAAAGGTGTTTCTCCATATAAAATTTTATTTAAAGGATCGCATTGATAATTTAATAGAAGGCGAGTTTCACAGCCTGAAAACCAAGCCAAATCATATTTTAAAAATATTTATTGTTTTATATTTTACCCCTGCATAAAACATTATCACAAACTATTAATGAAAAAAATTCAGTTTTATAGCTTATGTTTGCACAATCTTGTATATTTATTTAAACGACATAAAATTTTTCCATAGAAACATTGAAAGAATAACGATAAGATCTTTGTTTCAAGTTTTATTTGTTGTCCAATATCCAAACCCTTATCATTAGGTAGCTGAAAATGATGGCGATGAATTTTAAATATTTTAAAATTATATTCCATGGCATGCATAATTTCATAAAATGGAATTTGTGAATACGATATTATATTTTTGTGTCCTATAGCGTTAATTTTTAAAGTAATATTTCAAATCCGTAATTCATGTGTTTTGATAATTCAATGATTGAATAGAAACTAAAACCAGCGGGAGTGTTCTCCCCTAAACTTTCTCGTATAGTTCCCCAAAAGGTGCCGTTTCCCCTTCCCTCGCGTGGCTAAAAAAATTCGAAACTACTGTTACCCAGAATCCAATGATTATCAGAAGGTTTTTCATTATAGTGATTGAAAAATATCTAGGTAAAGAATCAAATTCAAAGAGATGCGTACCGATTTTTCGCTCTTGCGGGACTCAAGGGCAAACTGACGTAATTCGCTCCATAGCTTTCGCGTGCACAGAAGATTGCTTCCAGTACGCATGCGCGTGGAGATATCAGATTCTTTTGAAAAGTAAATTATACAGACCGACAGACAGTCACCCTTTGACGGATTTGGCCCAAAATTTTATACCGGCCTACATTCATGACGATAAAACCGTGTACCAAATGTTATCCATCTAGCTATTCAAGTTTTTGAGTTATAGTGTTCGCATGACCGCGGACAAACAGACACACTTCCTTTTGACGGATTTTGTCCAAAATTTGATAGCAACCTACAAATTATGTGTAGAGACCACATACCAAATTTCATCCCCGTAGATCTAATAGTTTTCGAGTTATCCTATTCACAGACCGATACAATTCCAAAATTGTGTTTTTCGGACTCAGGGAGGTCTAAAACGTGGGGATTCGTCAAAATCTCGAGTTTGAATTGTTTGACGATTACAATACTTTCTCTTTGTATACTTCGTATACGAGAAAGTAAAAAGGTGCCGTTTCCCTCCCCCTGCGTGGATAAAAAATTTCGAACCTACTGTAACCCAGAACACAATGAATATCGGAAGGTTTGTCATTGTAGATTATAGTGATCGAAAAATATCTAAGTAAAGAATCAAATTCAAAGAGATGCGTACCGATTTTCCGCTCTTGCCGGCTCAAGGACAGAGTGACATAATTAGCTCCATAGCTTTCGTGTGGACACAGATTGCTTCCAGTACGCATGTGCGTGGAGATAACGGATTCGTTTCAAAAGTAAACAAGTATGCGATTATACAGACCGACAGACAGTCAACCCTTCGACGGATTTGGCCCAAAATTTTATACGGACCTACATTCATGACGATAAAATTGTGTACCAAATTTTATCCATCTAGCTATTCAGGTTTTTACTTTCTCGTATACGAAGTATACAAAGAGAAAGTATTGTAATCGTCAAAAAATTCGAACTCGAGATTTTGACGAATCTCCACGTTTTAGACCTCCCTGATTCCGAAAAACACAATTTTGGAATTATGTCCGTCTGTGTATCTGTGAACACGATAACTCGAAAACTATTAGAGTTACGGGGATGAAATCTGGTATGTGGTCTTTGAACATAATTTGTAGGTTTCTATCAAATTTTGGACAAAATCCGTCCACGGGAAGTCTGTCTGTCTGTCTGTTCGCGGTCATGTGAACACTATAACTCAAAAACTTGAATAGCTAGATGGATAAAATTTGGTACACAGTTTTATCGTCATGAATGTAGGTCCGTGTAAAGTTTAAGTGCAAATCCGTCAAAAAGAGGCGTTCAAATTGCATATTCAATTTCTTTTAATCCGATTCTCATGCGCATGCGTATTAGTAGCAATCTGTTATTGTTGTAAATTTTATTTACAACAATAAATAATGTTTTCAAACATCAATTGTTAACAATTTTTTTATTGTTGTAAATCAAACCGATCTCATTATTTCAGCAAATCTTTCATTCACACGGCTTTGCAATTGTTACGGTTGTGGTAGTATAAATTGTTTTCTTGGGAATTCAATTCCAAAGCAGAATTTTCGCTTTAGTATTCATTGCATTGCCTATTTTATCGCACCTTCTTCAAAGTAATATTTTTTTGAAACGTGGCAACATATATTTGATTTCAGGTTTGTTTGTTTTTTTGTTTTACTTTCTCGTATACGAAGTATAAAAAGAGAAAGTATTGTAATCGTCAAAAAAATTCGAACTCGATTTTGACGAATCTCCACTTAGAAAGTATACGAGAAAGTTTAGGGGAGACCACTCCCGCTGGTTGAGTTATAGTGTTCATATGACAGCGGACATACAAACAGACACACTTCCCTTTGACGGATTTTGTCCAAAATTCGATAGAAACCTGTAAATTATGTGTAGAGACCAAATACCAAATTTCATCCCCGTAGCTCTAATAGTTTTCGAGTTATCGTATTCACAGACCGATATAATTCCAAAATTGTGTTTTTCGGACTCGGGGAGGTCTAAAACGTGGGGATTCGTCAAAATCTCGAGTTCGAACTTTTTGTCGATTACAATACTTTCTCTTTGTATACTTCGTATACGAGAAAGTAAAAAGGTGCCGTTTCCCTCCCCCTGCGTGGATAAAAAATTTCGAACCTACGGTAACCCAGAACACAATGACTATCAGAAGGTTTGTCATTGTAGATTATAGTGATTGAAAAATATCTAAGTAAAGAATCAAATTCAAAGAGATGCGTACCGATTTTCCGCTCTTGCCGGCTCAAGGACAGAGTGACATAATTAGCTCCATAGCTTTCGCGTGGACACAGATTGCTTCCAGTACGCATGTGCGTGGAGATAACGGATTCGTTTCAAAAGTAAACAAGTATGCGATTATACAGGCCGACAGACAGTCAACCCTTCGACGGATTTGGCCCAAAATTTGATACGGACCTATATTCATGACGATAAAACTGTGTACCAAATGTTATCCATCTAGCTATTTAAGTTTTTGAGTTATAGCGTTCACATGACCGCGGACATACAAACAGACACACTTCCCTTTGGCGGATTTTGTCCAACATTTGATAGAAACCTACAAATTATGTATAAAGATCACATACCAAATTTCATCCCCGTAGCTCTAATATTTTTCGAGTTATCTTGTTCACAGACAGATATAATTCCCAAATTGTGTTTTTCGGACTCGGGGAGGTCTAAAACGTGGGGATTCGTCAAAATCTCGAGTTCGAATTTTTTGACGATTTCAATGCTTTCTCTTGTATACTTCGTATACGAGAAAGTAAAAAACATTGATATTTCTAACAGCTTAATGAGAAGGTACATAATTTTGGAACAAAATAAATAAATATTTGCATTATATATTTAAACAATATGTTAATTAATATCACTTTTTCAAAAATGGGGAATATTGAAAGAACATTTGAAACCCTTCCTCCATATATCGACTGGTGATTAAAAATTTTCCCTGACAAATATGCAGAGAAAATTCTGATAAGAAAGAATAAATTTTAAAAAAATATGCCAATAAATCACACAACGCAATCAGCCAATGATGCGATCGTTCAACA
This sequence comes from Araneus ventricosus, assembly GCA_013235015.1. Lineage (NCBI taxonomy): Eukaryota > Metazoa > Arthropoda > Arachnida > Araneae > Araneidae > Araneus > Araneus ventricosus. Next base: position 22,354 of record BGPR01021426.1, read on the forward strand.
AGTATGTTATTTGCATTTTAGATTACAGTTGTTATTGGAATGAAGTGCTGGAAAATAGTTTGTTAGATAAAGCATTTTCCTGTGCTCAAGGAATGAGTCGCAAAGAAGAGTTCTTGAAAATGCGTATTACAATCTTAATTTTCGTGTTTTGCCGTGATACTAATACAAACCCAATTCTGTACAAAACAATTGTTAAAAAAGTGACAATTAATTTCACGTATAGCAAAATATAACCATTTGCTTGCTTAAAAGGCCAGTAATTAACAATAATTTTGATTGAACTATTGTTCATTTGTTTCGTCTATACTTATAAAAGACAATGTTTGTGCGTGTGCGCGCGATGTCCAAACGGATCTATCACACTCACAACCATGAAATTTGGCACACAGGTAGTCGTAATGGTGACTCAATGCACCTAGAAGCCCAAATTTTAAATTTGTTTCTAAAAAACTTTTTATTTAATATTTTGTACTGTTTTTGGTGATTTTTCGCACTCATTTCTCAATAGAACGGTTTTGGTTAATTGTACGAAAAAAATATACCCCATCGGAAAGAACAAACGATTTCCTTTCTAATGAAGTTTGTATCGTAATTTGCTGAATTTTGAGAAATTTTTTAAAAATAGTCACTTTTATGGTAATTTTTAATAAGGATTTTTTCAAATTCTCGCATCTGACGTTCTAACATCTCTATAATTTTAATTTTTTTCAGCTTATAACTGGAACGTTTCTGTCGGATTTAAAAGAAGAACGGTTAAAATGCTTCCGTTTTTCTTAATTTTCCCTTATCAGTCCAGTTTTTTTCTAGCTTGATTTAACAGCGAGAGTTTCTCAGGACGGTCTCAGAATGCATTGTTGCAATTTCATTGGCTGGTGCGTGACCTTTCTCGCGGCAGGTGACGTCATATGCTTTCATTCCCAGCATGCATTTCTACAATCTGATTCCTTCCGGCAGATTACGTCATTGTCGAGAGAAAAATAAGCGGGAAAATCCATAATGTGCATCTTTTGTTTTGATTTTGTTTTCAAAACTTTTTCGTGTCATTGTGAGCTGTTTCCTCCATTTTATTGAAATCCTGATTCCACGTTCAACGCCGTGCGCGTACTGCTAGTAGTTTAATAATTAGATGTTCGTATGCCATTGAAATAAAGAAGTGCTGGCTAGCAAAGAATGCTTTTACTGACGAATATCCAAATGGATAGCTTGATAATTCCTTTTTTTTCAATCATTGAATTAGAAACTTCATATTTCACGCCACTGGTAAAAGACGTGTTACAATCGGAAGAAGTTTTAAAGAATTTCAAATATGTTATAATTTATTAATTAAAGAAAAATAACCTACACGAAAAATACACAATCCACAACTACCAGGGAGTTGTAAATACTTTAAACTCTGAAACTACTAAATTCACAGACTTGCAATAAATTTTGACTACATTCAAATTCCACGTACAAGATTCAGTCCGGCTTCTGTTCGAAAGTTGGAATCCAACTAAGCGTGAAGTTGGAGCTTGTTATAAACGGATTGGTGCTTGTTAAAAGCGGATTGTGTGATCGAAGTTTAAAACAGGGTTTCGGAGATTCCTGTTTCGAAGCACGTTATTAGGGAAGTGTGCTAATACTCCTTGCTACTCAATTTCTCCCTAATTAATGCTGATTTCGGAATTTTATAGCTTACGACAAAGAAAACGAACTGTTGATTGCCAACCCTCGTAATTCAGTCAGGAGAAAGCTGACACTTTTTCGTTGCAGTTCCTGGGCGCTCATACCCGGGGGCAAGGTGGGGCCCCCGGGCATGGGTCCCTAGGCCCGCTAGCTCTCAGGGAAAGGAAAAAATATAGTGTGGTCATGTGTTTTTCTTTCAATAAAATGATTTAAAAGTCGAAAAAGAATTAATGTTCAGGAAGGTCTAAAACGTAAAATGCGAGTTGAAATTTTGAATTTGGAGGACAATTTTTTTTGTCCTCCTTGGAAAAGAGCGAAAACCCTGGTTACGAGGACTAAGTGATTGACTTGTTCAAGAAATTTACAGTTCGCTTTTTCAGATAAATATTAGTGTCAAATCCATAAACTAACTTACGCATAATAATTTACCTTACAGTTTGCTTTTTATACCAATACCAGTGTAAAATCTTATGAGGTATACATTTTTAGTTTGTTTTCTGTATCAAAGTATAAGGAGTTTGCTCCTGCATATGTGTTTCTGAATATTCACTGGTTTCAATAAAGTAGTTAAAATAACGTGTTATTCTTTTTCATAGAGTATGAGTACCGTGGCCTAGTATTTGAGTAACAGGACAAAGTTTTCAGCAGGGTTGTGAACAGGACTGCATTATAGTTGGACTGAAGGTTCACAGGAATGTTATAGTTGGACCGAAAGTGCACAGACTAATGTTCTAGTTGGACTTGCGTTAGAACAGGTTTCTGTTAAGAAGAGTATGTATGGCAACAGGTGGAACACACGTGCTTCTCCGGGTTCGTTCGGCTAGATGTGATGGAGAGGTGAAGAATGGATGTGAAGTGATGTCGCCTTCCTTTTTTTGATTCCTGCTTTTACTAGTTGCTGCTTGGTGTACGATCCATGTCTTCGTAAGATCTATTGAAGCCTTGCCATGTGCTTTTAAGGACATATTGTCCCAAGGAATTTTTCATTACAGGTGTTCATACTAAAGTGTAGCGTGATGGAGATCTCTGTTTGAGTGAATAGTTTTTCAAGCTTCGTTTTCCTCATCCTGATGTTAAGCATGCTTTGGTAAGACTTTTTTTTTCAACTGCAGTTGAAGCTCCCTTTTTCCCAATATGTTGCAACATTTTTATACTAGTTAAAATAATATTTTCTTACAACGTATCACTATACTGAAACATTTTTAGAGTAACTATAGATATTTTTCTTACACGTGTTTTGATGATTTTCACAGATTTTTGATGTGCAGACAGTAATGCCGTGGATAAATGTTAAAAAAATCCCTTTTCGGCAAGCTTGAAGGCAAAGGTAGATTCCTTTACGCTAATGTTACAAAAGTAATGAAATATTACATATTGATCAATACAGACATAGCCAATGACTTTGTTGTTTCTACGCATTGCAATATTTACGCTGTGATTCTGTTTTCATGACATTTAATTTTTTACTACATCAAGGTTTTATCATTCCATTTTTCATTCCAAAAGGTTATACTAGATTTATTGGTCAGTATATTGGTCAATTTTTTATATCCCATCACATAATCATAGGAATCATAAAGAAATAAACATCCCAGCAGAGCAAATATTCCGTAGATAACATTAAGACAGCAGATCTGAAACAGTAACAAAAAATTGACACCTGACATGAATGAATAAAGAATATGGATTTAAAAATTAGTTATTTAATCTAGGTTACCATATAATTGTGCGAACATTACTTTGTTATATGCAAAAATCACATGACATGAAATATTTAAACATTACTAGAATGGGCTCATTTAGAGAACCCCCTAGTTACAGAGATAATAGTCACTAAATTCTTAACACATAACAGAATAAAAATTATTAAACATTGCGAGTTGCAAATTTAATACGTGTGTTTAAAGCATAGGATATCAATGCAGCCATTTTGAACAACAAATTTAAATCTTCATCGACAGTTAAAATTAAATACTTGGACAGAAAATCCCAAAACAATTTTAAAGATAATGAGATATTTTTCAATATAAAAAAGGATAAAGGGAACTCTTATATATCTGTCTTTTTTGGCTATTTTATATTAAATTTATTAAACAAATCTTGGTGCAGCCATGTTTAGTTAATTATCAAATTAAAGTAACCTGTCAAATTAACTAATTATCAAATTAACTATTAAAATTAACTGTTTGATTAATTAAATTTAACTATTTACTTAAATAAAATTAAATATTTAATTAATTGTGACGATATCTTCACTAAAACCTTTTTTATGGCTCATAGTATATGCCAGCAATCTTAATCTTGTAAATTATCTAATAATTATCTTGATTTAAATAAAAGTTATTGTATCTATGTATGTATGCTCCACATCGCGTCCTAAACCAGTGGACTGATTTCAACTAGACTTTGCACACGTTTTACGCACAAGAGAAAGTTCATCTTCAATATTTCGAAGCCCAAACATTACTTAAAATTTCAGTTAATTAAAAAT